>WUQG02137117.1:0-24197 GCA_011317285.2 Androctonus mauritanicus | reverse complement strand
AAGAAGTAAAGGAAAGAAGGAAAAAAAAAACTCTCTCCTGAGTTGCATGATTTACGAGGAGACGTAAAAAACGTAATGGCGCTAGACGCAAGAGACACTCAGCTGAATAAGGTGTTAACTTGCCTGTAAACAGCCAACATTCTCTATGTACGTGAAAGTATACAACTTGGATGCGTTCAACTAAAGTGTTATTAGTCTAAGTCTGTAATGGTTGCCGCTGTTTCAATGTAATAAGGCGTTATATCTTTGTTTGTAATCACTTCTCAACAAATTCGACTTTGAATAAGTTGACTTTCCCAAGAGTATTTTGTTTATTGTCGACTCTTCAAAATTGACTGTGGAATGTTACGTGGCCGTATTACGGTATCTACCGTTTATCTAAAACAGAAAAAAATCGATTTCCATGAATATTTATAAAGTTATTTTATCAAGATTATACAAATCTTTTTATTCGGATAACCATAAACACGGAATAAATATAAGTAACGCCAATACAAGATACAAACCATAAAAAAATAAAAAGTATTTTTACAGCCGTAGCCAAGAATAAATTATTCAAATTAATTTTAAGTTTAGAAATTCAACTTTTGATTAAGATCTCAATGTAAACAAATACGTCTAATAGTAGCTTAAACTATTCACTAAGCTTCATTAGCATAACAGAAAAAATCTTGTGGTAAATTCTGATTTTTCTATTAAAATGTAAACAACGCCTATGTAAACAATAACGTAAACAATAAATATTTAATATAACAAAAACAAAACAGAGAATCGATTTTCAATGTTATTATTTATCTACCTATAAAGCGGACATATTATTTAAATATTTACCATTAAAATGAATTAAGTAGGTAGCTTTTTTATACAAAATATATATGTTTAAAAGTCCTTAAGAATTATTTGGAACTTGAGATCAGTTATTGAAGTTTAATCGCTCATCCTCCACGCACTGCCAGTTTCATTCCCCAATAAAGAATAATATATAACCAATCATAAAGACGACTTTATTTATTTTTCGCCTTCCTACATATTAGTAATGCCAAGGTTAGTTCATATAATAATAAAAAAAAATCACCATTTTAAAGCTGAAATAAATCTAAGCAGTTTTGATTTTTTAATAAAAAAAATTAAAGATATGATCGTTAATTATATCGCACATTCTTAATATAATAAAAATAGAATATTAAAGTCACGACAGATAATTATTCACGTAACGTATTCATCAAATCTGATTAACAATTAAAAACATTTTCTGTTTAATAAAAGATTATTATTAAAACTTTAAAAAAATCTGCATATTTTTCTTTCTCATCTTTGTAATCTTTCATAAATTTCATAATTAAATCTGTAGATTTTAATTTCGATATTTATATTTCTAAAATTTGATATTTAGTTTTATATTTATAGCCTTTAAAATAGCATTTTAAACAAATAATTGCTGAAGTTATTTAATGAAAAATCGATAACTTCGAAATTAAGTTTTAGATGAGAAGTTTCGGAAGTAAATACGCTCTACTTCAGACTTTATTAATGAATAAATATTATTATTTATTAAAATAAATCATTGTAAACTTAATTATTATTTTTATATATGTCGAAATATTTCGATACGAAATTTAATTTTAAAATATAACATTTAGAACTTAAGTTGTTTTAGAATCAAAGTCAAATACTCAGATACTGAATTAATTTCAGAATATACTAAAAATATTAAATTATATTATGAATTATATTGCAAACTTAAGAAAGATATATTCTGTTACTTTAAATCCAACAAAATTATAGATTAAATATCTGTTTAAAGCATTAATTTTATTTATGATTTGATCTAAACTGCACATACGAACAAAATGACAATAAATTTAGTAGATATTTTCTTATAAGTTAGCCATTTATTATTATTATTATTATTATTTTCTAGAATATTTTGATATGCATTTGATGATAATTTCAGATAAAACTATAACATATCAGTTCATTAAAAGTGAAAAATATTTCGAAATTTGGGAGTAAAATATTTTTAAATTGACAGAAAACTTAAAAATAAAATGAAATGCAAAATATCAAATTTTTAAATAGTAAAAGCATTTTTTTTTGGTGTGAAAGTTACTAATAATCTATAATAATAAATTACTCATACATCAAATCCCCAAACATGATAAGTACTGTCTCGATTTTATGTTACATTGCACATGAATTACAAAATTTTAGTCAGTTTATCAATATTATAAATTTCAATCTTACTAATTATAATTATTATAGCAATCAAACTAATGAAAATGATTTTTTAATTTTATTATTACTATTTAAAGGAAAATATATACTAATTAGTGTTAACAATAAGGATAAAGTTCCCTATAACCGCTTAAAAAATAATTATAATGTTAATAACCCTCAAGACGTTAAAATAATAATAAAAACACCAAAATAATTTATAAAAATTCCCAAAAAAAAACAGATAAATATTATAATTTATAAAATAAAATGTTTTATTTATTTATTTTAACGTCGAGATTGACTTATTAATAAAACATATACGCAAAGATTTGAATGAACCGATGTTATCTTACCTTTAAAATAGCTACAAGTAATTTATATTCATCTGAATAATTTAGTGCGTGCTTAAGAATAACTTTTCTAGCAGTTGTAATAGTTTTCATTTTACGACACCAGCAGGCGCTGCAATAGGATTCTGGACTATCAGAAATTACCCATAGCTACTGCACAAGCAGTTTGCAATTAATGGCGAACTGTAACAATCTATTAACATAGCCAGCGTGCATTATATTATCATACGAAACTGTATAGAAACGTTATATCACTGGCTTAAGAACAGTCGTTTAAATTTGGATATACAATATTATATCTTGGGCTGCATCTAAGTTAAACACATTCTACAAAATAATAACTAACGAAAAAATAAAAAAATAAAAAATCAGAAATCAGAATTTTTCAATATAAAAAATTGCAACTTGTACAATTGAAGTTTTGTTTCTATACACGTTTGTTGATTTAAATGAGGAAAAAAAAAAAAAAGCGTATATGTTTACGAAATTTCGAAAATTATTTTTCTAAGACACCTGTTTAAAAAATACTGTAAATTTTTTAATTACTTGTAAAAATTCGTTAGACGTTTTCTGGTTGTTAACACAGATTTGAATATGGTCGCAAATGAAAGAATATTTAGAAAGCTACGTAGGCATAAGACAGATGTCACCAGGTAAAGTTTTGGTAATAAACTGATGCTTGTCTGGTTCTGTATATTACTAACAGGTGGTGATAGTTTGTGAGGTATGGTACTACTACATATCAAGATAAAATAAAGATATTAAAAATGTAATATCCTAACCGAAACGGTGCTTCTCTGCACTGATTACATATGCACGTTTGCGTGGCAAATGGCAAAATGAATCTGTACAAAAAAAAAATTAAAAAAGAAATGCCATCTTCTATGATGTGAAAATTAATGCTCACTTTTCTGAATAATTCTCTTATAAATGCGAGAATTTTTTTAAATATTAAATTAAAGATTTGCATTGAAGAATTTATAGTTTAATAATTAATTTAGAATCTTTTGTAATAGTCTTTAATGTATTTTTTAGTGTACAATGAACTTATTTTCGATGGACACGTGTGATGCTGAAAAACTGTAGTCTGTATAAACAGGTGGTTAACTTATAATGCTCGTTTAAAACGCAAAAATCTGGCATTTTAATTTTTTTATAATTTATAACTCAAACTTTAGTTACATTATTCCATGGAAAACTATTTTTTTCATCGTTCCCACAGAAAATATATTAACATATAAGAGTTTAACTGATATATTAAAGATTTTTATATTAAAAAATTAATAAATCCTCAAGATTTAATCATTAAAAATTAATAAAATATAAAATTAATCTATATTAAAACTATGCATTGCATAACATTAATTATACCACTTCTTAAAGGTTCTTCTTAAAATTTATATTAAAATCCAATAAAAATAGATAATTTAAAAGGCAATATCTCATTATTTTCGAAAACTTATGGAGAAAAGTAACAATAAGCAATATTTCGTAATAGATCAAACTCGGCATAATTATCTTTATTCAGATAATAATCTAAGATTTATCTCTAAAAAAATATATTGATAATGCCTAAAAATCAAATCAGTTGTTGACGATAGCATGTAAATTTTTCAGAACAAATTAAAATTATTCAATTTATTACAAAAATATTTTGCGAAAATTCTCGTAGAATCGATCAATAATAAACGTCAACGAATTTAACCTAGGTCTATGACAAAAATTATTTAAAGAAAAAAAAAATGCAAAGAAAAATTTAATAGGATTTAATTATTGATAAGTTATGAGAATAATTGTTCAGTTATCTCATAAAATACAGCAGATGCCTCCGCTACTCACGAAAGAAATGTTGTTCTTATAATCAATATTGTTGCTAATTTATTAAGAGGAAAGTATTTTGTTGATTAAACTCGATGAATTTTCTATGAAGAATGTAATTTTCTCGGATCTGATGAATCACGCTTGATAAAGAAATTAAAAATAAATAAATAAATAAATATTTCAAACAGAAATAAAACCAAATTAATTATAACGTACAGAAACCATATATGAGAATGTAATATAAATTTTATGTAATATCTCAAATGTATACATTTTTTTTCTTATAAAAAAATGAAATTTTACTGCACAGAAATTATCATTGATGTTTAAAAATGAATTTTATGATTATAATCTCTCTTAAATGATTTATTATTTGATCAAAAGCATGATTATAATTTTTAATCCGAGATAATCTCGATTGCGTGACTCGCTGGTATTTTCTCTTAAAATCGAATATGCAAAAAACATACTTAATAAAAGTTAAAAGAGATAAATAAAGCAGATTGATATCACTTTTTTATTGTTCGTAAATTACGTAAATTAACGTTTGCTTATTATTTATAGTTTCATTAATAAAAATAACATTTTTAAGTTTTAACATGCTATTATGATAAGCACAACATTTCTTGCTAGACATGACCAAACCAAAATTCTCGTTTAAATCCCAAAAAGATAATTTAGAAATGAGGATAATCTTTCTTTAACTTATATTAGAAGTTAATACAAAATAATTCATTACAAATATTTGATTATTTTAATGTTATTCGAAAGAATTAAACATATTTTCAAAATTTAAACATATCAAATAAACACAATTTATGTTTTATAAATAGTTAAATATTTTTTTATATCCATATAAAAATATATATTATTAATATAATAAACAAGCATATAATATTCTAAAATATTATAAAGTATGATAACATGAATTGTTAAAAATAACTGATAATTTTTTAAAATTACAATGATGTTTTACTGACAATAAATATAAAATATCATGCTATTGGCAAGGTAACAAATTTTAATAAACATATATGCAAATGAAGTTTCGTATGTATAATTATGATGACCTAAACAATTTAAAGAGTTATTTTTGACTCTTTTCGTTCACAAAATGGAATAAAAGAGCAGGCCTATATAAATATTAAGTTGTCTGATGTTCGTCGGTCAACGCGATAATTCGAATAGGCCTAAATATTATTAAGAATCAAATAAAATTCACGGATATTATCATAACAAACTAGAGAATCAAGATTATTAAGGATGATCGATATAGAACTATTATTATTGACGTAATAAGAAAAAAGATGTTTACATGTTTTGATACAAAATCTCGTTGTAAATATTATCCTATATTACGGAAATTTGCAATTTATTATTGAGTCATGAGGCAGGGGTTGCGAAATTTTTTAAGGGTGCGTGTCAAAATTGGCTAAATTTTTGTAAAAATTATTCCTCGCATGCCGATCCGAATTTTAATCGATACAGTAGACTCCCGATTAACCGAGTTAGTCGAGAAATTAATTCTCCCGGATAACCGACTCCTCTAATAATCCGTTTCAAGTTTTGCGAGCCCAAAAATTTTCCAGTGTGCCACTTTGAACACACGCGCCATAGGTTTGTTGCTATTCCTGTTCTAGAGAAACAAACTTGTTGAAAATGGTAGTTGAGATCACGACTGTCTATCAAAAGAATATTTCATGTAAAATTACCAATTTAAATGAAATTCAAATAAATATATTGTTAAAATCCATTTGCTGAAAATGAGTATTATTAATGAGGTAATAATGATCCAAATTTGATCATTAACAGGAAAAGATCACATGATTTAATCTACCAGCGGTCTTAACTAAACTGTTATATTAAATAACAAATTCAATGACAAAAATAAAGTAAGAAAATGGAAAGAATAAATGCACCAAAGTTAAAGTTTGAGATTTTTATTGTGATTAGAAGTAGAATAATAATAAAAAATATATGTAATCAACAGTTTCTTAAACTATATGTGCCTTTTGAAGTATGTTAATTGTGACATTTCCAATTTCTAGACGGTAACGATAAATTCGGTATTAATTCTATATTCGATGCGGAAATCATCGAAGAAAATTTGACTCATTATAAATTCAGAAACAGTTGTGTTCTCGAATAATCATGCAGAACTTTTTTAATGCAAATTTTATCTCTATTTTTTCTTGTTTTTATTTCTTTCTAGAAGTTGTTTGGAAGGAAACTTACGATAACGTCACTAACTCAACTTGCACCTTTTCCGTGTATATTCGTACTTAAAATTCTATTATTTAAGAACTACCATTTACATAAAAATTCAAATGTATTAAAAGAAAAAGTTGCGACCGATTTCATAATTTTATATTTGGATATAAAATATTATTTAAATAAAAAAATATATATATTTAATAATAAATATTTAAAATCTAAAAAACGAGTATCACGTTTTAAAATTATTAAATGAAACTTGTTTGAAAACTATTATAAATTATTATACTACCGAACATTAAAAGAGGCGATGAAAGATTTACAAATATTACGAAAAATATATTTTAGTTCGTTCACTTTTTGTTTTTTTTTTTTATTTTTTTACTGGTTTGTGTAACGCTTAATGTCCATAATAGATCCGAACCACGATAGAAAATGTTATAAAAGTTTACACGTGATGCATGATTAAAGCTTTTATAAGTTTACAACGAGATAACTTTATAACTCGTATATCACATAAATAAAATGTGTAATAAATTTTATTCGGTATTTACTAACAATTGTAATAAAAATAAATCCCACTTGTCTGGTCCGGATTAAAATTTAAGATTTATTTATTTATTTATAAATTTATAAGATTATAATGGAAAATGCGTAATGTTTTATTTACTCAGAAAATTAATAAAATAATTAAAACAAGGAATATTTTGTTAAAGATACGATTTTAAATATATATATAGACTATATTTTTTTCTAATGCACAACAACGAGTTAAATTTGGAGGATTTCGGATTGCCATCTGGCGGAAAACTTCCGAATTTTCGCGAAAATAAACAATCGAACCGAACAATGTTATTAAAAAAATTTTCAAACATTTCGTAAAAAAATAAAATTTATGATTTTATAAATTTATTATTATTATGATTTACAAATAAATGTTCGGATAAAAAATTTGTACCAATAAAAATCTGGAATGGCAGCATTTTCTGCTTTTTTTTTTCTTTCTTTTAAATATTTGACAGCAATTTTTAGTCAAGGAAAAAAATCGATGTGTTACCTTGAAAATATTTTTTAAAAAGAAATGCAAATTCAGTATTAAAAAAATAATAAAAATAAAATCAATTAATCGTTATTATCTACAAAATAATATAAATTTATTATTGCAAATTTATTTAGAAGAATAATTTTATAATTATAGTTAAATGAAAACTTTATATAGTTTTAAATATGAACTTAATTGTATAATTATGAAAATCCGAGTATAAAGAATTTAAATCAAATATAATAATCGAATTAAAAAATAATTTTTTTCTGAATTTAATTTAATGACAATCTTTAACAATTAATTAAAAATTATTTTAGATATCCTTCTAAAAATAAATTATATTTTATTTACTATACAATATTTTCGCTGTAAACTGAATAAGTTTTATGAATTTTTCTCGTTTGTAAAATATAAATTTGATCAACTAATAAAAAAACCATAAATCTGTTTATATAAGAAATTTATAAACAATAATAATTTTATCAAGTAGAAGAAAAGTAATCATTAATTAAAAAATAATTAAACAAATTTTGTAATTATTAAAAAGAAATATGCAAAATCAGGAATAATAACTAGTTTGATGTTATTATTATTATTATTATTATTATTTTGATGACTTAATTAGAATATTTTTATAAAATTATTCATCTAAAATAAGTTACATGAAAACTATATACACATCTTTCAGCATAAATAGAATAAAATGTTATTTTTATATTTGTATATGTGAATTTAAGTAAGTAGTTCTGATAGAGTACTAGTAATATATTAATGTTGTTTCCTTTTTTATACTAAAGTTTCTAAAGAATAACAATTTTGTATCCTTAATTTTCAAATATCTTATTAATAATAACATAAACTATAATTTATATCATTGTTAAAAAAAAAAAAAAAATACAGGATGTATACTTCTTAAGAGAATTTCCTAGCAAGTTTATAAATTTCATATTTTTCTAAACGATATTTTCGATGATATATGTTTAAAATATGTGGACAATAATATCAGCGAAATTTGCTATTAAATTAGAAAGGACAAAAATACTTAAAAGAAAATGATTTACAATATATATAACTCAATTATTCGTAGAAAAAATCTGCTAATATTATAGACATAACCTATGTGTAATCATCACTATTAAAGTTAATAATATGGATTATTTTAAATAATTTACATATAAAATTAATTATAGAAACCATGATAATTCTCATAAAGGAATGAAGATTCCTTTTTATTCTGTAGGCCTATTCCATCTCAAAATTTTATATCATTTTATAGAACTGTAAATTAAACAAAAAATCATAATATAACACCTTTAATATTAAGCAACTTATAGATTGACTTAAATTTTAATATAGATCTAGTTAATTATTTTAAAACCTTTATATAAGTTATATATTAATAGCTCTATGTTTACAGATATAATAAAAACGATATTGTTTATACATTTTCTTCCCAAACTATTACTTATTATATATTGTGTACAATCAGTTGGGTTAACATACCAGTTAACCCAACTGATAACAGTTCGGTTGGGTTAACTGGTATGGTTAACCCAACTGAACTGATATCAATTGGGTTATATATAACCTAACTGATATCAGTTACCCAATATTATATAATCTAACTGATCAGTATCAGTTGGGTTATATAATATTTTTAAACTAAAATTTATACCAAAACAAAATATACGTTCTATTTATAACAATAAATGTAACAGAAGCAGATATAATATTAAAACTTTTGGAAGTTCCATAAAATCATATACTACAGCTAGGCCTATATAGAAATTTAGATTATCATAAGATATATTTAATCTTATTTAAATTATATACTGTATTTTAATTTTAGTCTTCATAAATTTATAACTAATTATTAATTTAGTGTTATAATATTGCCTAATGCTGTTTATATAAGAAAAACTCATTATGCAAATTTTTATGAATTTTTTCCATTATAATATGAAGGAAAACAATAGAAATAATCTATAAATTATATAAAGATGACTATAATTGAAATTAAAAATAATTAATGATATTATTCAGTAGCATGTAGCATATTTTTCATGATAATTTTGAACATGTTTTCCTTATACAATATAAGACTTCAATTTTTGTTTTAATATTCATGGCAATAATAATTATTAATAGGTTATTGAATAACATTAAGAGTAAAGTTTGAATTTATAAGACTTTTAATGCATTTTTTACTAAAAATCTGTATTTTTTAAAAAAATCAAAATAATCATTCAGTTATATATTAATCATAAAAGACTAATTATAATATATTCGAGAATAATAACAAAAATTAAATATAATAAAAATGAGTTCAATTGTAAATATTGCATTAACATTAAACAGAAATAAAATAGCATTAATTATGCTCATTATTTACATAGTCTATTTTTTTTATCACCTTCGATAACCACAGTAAAAAAATTTTACGGAATAAAACTTCCGTATGAATTATTAATTAAATTTAAATTAATTTTTTTAGTTAAGTTTTAAATTAATTTACCCCAAGGCATTACCTTATTAAAATATTACAAATTAACTTATTAGAATAATTAAATCTGATAAATTTTTATTAAACTTCCTTAAAAAATAATTATATATCTTGCTGTTTCTAAATCATTATGTAAAAAAAAGTTTATTATAATAATTCGAAAAGTTCATCTATCCGATTTATTTTGTTTAATATAAATTTAATTGATATATTAATTGTGTTTTCGTTTAAATAATAATTTAATATGACTAATTTTTTATATTTAAATCCAAAACGAGTTTTTAATATTAAATTATACTGCATAAACTAACTAATTAGAAAAACAAAATACTGATTAAAGAGTGATTATTTAAATTTACAAAAAAATTAAATAATTTTCATTTTGCATATTTGAGGAATTTTTAAATAAATCCTGAATTTATCTCTTACGGGGAAGTTACATTTTTAGTTGTTAACGCTATCAACCATTAAAAAATAAAATAAAAATGTAGTAATAAAAATAATAAATTTATTGCTGATATATATGTAATTTTATTTTGAAATAAAACTAAATACAGTTATATAAATTTTGTTTTTAGGAAGAAAATGCGTTTGTAATTTTTTTATCGATTCAAATTAAGTCTAAGTTTGCGAAATTGATTTTGTTTAAAGACGAATACAAAAATATATCAATAAAAAAATAATTAATATATAATTTGTAATATATTCGACATTCTCAAAATGCTATTTTACTCTATATCATGCTATTGGAACGATTAAAAAAAGAAAAAGACTTTTATAATTGTACCAATTCTAGAACAATTTTTTTTTTCCAGTTAATTCCTTTGCATAGGTTATACTTACTTACAAGTCGAATAGAATATTAATTAATTAATTAATTATGCAACTGACCTATTTTATGTTTATACAGTTTTATAAATAATTCATGACTTTCCTTATAAATAAAGATTATATTTGACGTAGAGAATTTGTATGTTGTTTATGATTGTTACACGATATCCAATAAGCTACAATTGCTATTTGTCCATTTTTGTACTTGAACGAATGTAATTCTGAGAACAAAATATTGAAAAGTGATATTATTAGAAGTTTTATTATGTAATCGGAATTTTTAATTCTTGATTTCAATTTTTTTCATCTTAATTGTTTAAGATATATACTCGATTAAATATTCAAATTTATCATTTATGGAATACTACACTACAAATGACAGAAGTTTTAAAAGTTATATTTGAATATGACATTTAATCTGAGAATAATTTTCATAGATATACTATAATTCATGTCATAGGATAAATCTATAGGAACAAAGAATCTAAAGACTTATATATGAGGCAGAAAAATAGGCCTTTTGAAGTTTAGTCACTGATAATATAATTAACATATAGTATTTATTATAACACAGAAGTCTGGAATAATTTCTAATTTATTCAACCATAATAAATTATTATAAATCTTATTATTTTATTCAACATTAATTTGAACAAGTAACACTGTGAGATTATTAAGTTAATCGCTTCGAATTAACTTTCTGAAAGATATAGCCTACACGAGTGAATTACTTCAGTATTTCCTATAGGCCTAGGTCTATGCACTAATCAAATATAAAATAAAGTTAATCATAATTTATTGTGCACATTAAGGAGTTTATGAAAAAATATTTTAAAATTTCTTGATCATTTTATCCTATGTACCTACTATGATTTAGGTGTAATTGTTAACTAACCAAAAAATTATATTTGCAGATTTAGTTGCAAGATTAAAAAGAAGAAATGAAAAATAGGAAAAATAATTTCGTTTGGCTTCTTCGTTATTTTAGAGATAAATTGCATATTTATTAAAAAGGTACGAATTATAAAAAAATCTCAAATTAGATAAAAATTAGAACTTGTAGATACTTATTTATCCATTCAAATGCCCTATAATTATCAAATATATATATATTGAAAATTAAATTATTATAGGATAGATGAAACATGTATTTTATACAGAATTAAAATATTTCTATTGAAATTTAATTATTAGATCTATTTGAATCAGTCTTTCTATAGAATGTCCAGTAAAAATACAAAGGATTGTAGTTAGGCCTACTATCACTTCATTAACAACGAAATGATGCTTTCTATATTTGTAAATCCTTTGTGAATGATTTTGAATAAATAACGAATAAAATATAAATCTTTCTGATAATAAAAAATCCAAGTTTATTCACAAAGAATTTATAAATATAGAAAAAAAAAAATCATTTCGCTGTTAAAGTCTAATCATAATTGTTTGATTTTCTACTAGGCACTTGTATATAATGTATTTTACATACAAGATTATAGTATATAATATATGCTTAAACATCAGAATATACATAATTTAAACAAATCAAGTACATTTAAAGAGCTATTTGAAACATAACAACAATAATAATAAAGTCTAATTTACTTTTTCTACGATATAAAAACAGCATAAATTTATCATAGACCTAGTAATATCATCTTAAACATGTATTAAGTTTAATTAATATATTTTTAAATGTTTAGTAGGAAAGAGTTTTAATCTTAATATTACTAAGATTTAATTTATAGCTGTAAATTATTTTATATTGATATAAGCCTGAATCTTTTTTTAAATATCTAATTTGCTAAATAAAATTATTAAAGCCTGAAAGAGGAAGCTAACGCTTAAATGAGAACAATTATTATTTTAAAAGCATTTCTAAAGTAAAATAAAAGAAATTAATAGTTAAAGTTTTGATGTACTGCATTTATAATGATGAATGATTACGATGACAATATGAATATAATTCGAAGCATCATCATTAATTTAAATGTATATTTTAAGTTTTGAATTTATAAATATTTTGAAGAAATCATCTTATTAAAGTCTTCAATATGTTTGAAAAAATTATCTAAACTGAATTTAAGTGGGAGAAAAATTTCTAAGTGAATAAAGAATAGAATTTATTTTCACTTATGCACTGTCGATGATGCGAAGTGTTTATTTCGAGTTTAGTATCCGAGGAGTCTTTTTTTTCTGTTGTAGAGACGAAATTTTTAGAAATATTTTTCCAAGCGTGTTATTGCTACAGAACTAAGGAAAAAATCTAGAAATATTGTTGTAGGAATCACATTTATTTCGTGACAGATCTATAATTAAATAAATTTGTTGTGCTAAGTGCATTAACTTTATATTGTAGGCTATATATTAATGTTAAACCGCTGCGTATTTTTAAACTTAATATATGATCTTTTAAAGTGAATTTTTAGAATATTAACAATTTATTTAAATTCAATTTCTAAAATATATTTCTAGTAAGCTAGAATATAATTATTTTAATTATATAATTCTGAAAGAAAGAATTGCACTCGAGTATCATTTCTGTTAGTTTTTCATTTAGGCCTAAAACTAAACGACATTCACTGATGATTTACACGAAAAGAAAAATATCATCTTAGAAATTAAATTAAAAAAATATTCTAAACTGTGCTCTATGTTATCTAAACGATAATTTCTTAAATTACAAACAGCAAAATGTATACTATAATGAATTTTGCTTCGAAGAAGTTATTTTAATTTAAATAAATCTATGAAATGTTAAAAATACACTCAAGGCCTTTGTCAATATTATAAAAATTGATTTTGTTCAAAAATTTAATCTTTTCCACACGATTCTTTAAATCCATATAAGACGATTATTCTACTTGATTATCAGTATATTAATAGCCTAATTTTTCTAAAGAAAAAAAATTTTGATCTGTATTTTTCTCTGATTTATGATAAAAACAAAATAAAATTGTATTCTCAACTCGGAAACTTATTAAATTAAAATTTGGAAATAGATTTAATCAGATTTGAATAACAATCGAATTATATGAGAAAAATGAATTTAAAAATCTATAATTTGAACTTTTATTTAATCAACTAGAATGTTAGAGTTGTTACTTTTAAATATGGAAGCAAAAATGTTAAATATTTCTCTTTCTAATGATAGAAATGTATTAAAAATTTGTAAAATTACATAGAAATCCTAAATCATTAGAACTCTCCTTTATAACAGCATAAGATATAGTATCTATTTTGCATTAAAAAAGTTATGTAACTTTTTACATAACTGTAAACAAATATAATACATTTAAAATATTGATTCAGTTATAGGATACTTGAAAGATAACGATGCCATAAAATTAGAATTAAGAGTAAAATATTATACAGTCATACATGATATGCTTTAAGCAATTCATGTGATGAATTTATAATCTAGCAAGTTATAAATAGTAAAGTGTGATATAAATAGTAAACTATAATAATTCATTTACCTTTCCAGGCTATGACGGAAAGTGGGATTATCCGACCATGATCTACAGATCACGTGTCCAATTGGTACCATACCTCTGACTTTATAACCAAGACCGTTCGCTATCATTTCTGGACGCCTGGACAGACACAGTTTGGTCTAAGAGTGCTAAGTCCAGATTGTTGACCAATCGAAGGATCAACTCGGCGAGAATAAAAGTGCAGGTGAAACGACATCGTAAAACTATTGTCGTCTACAACTCCAATGTCATGGGCTCGAATCGTAGAGGACCATAAAAAGTACCTAATGGTGTTCATTAATTTTTTTACGTGCCTATACAAGAGTTCCTCACCGTTATTCATTCGGTGCCATAAATAGAAATGGGATTGTTAGGAATGTTACTGTCTAATTAAACAAAATTTTTGTCCTTAAAAATTTTTGTAATTATGTAATGCTTTATATTTAGCTTTTTTCATGCACTAATTTATTTAAATTAAAGAAACGGATCATTCTGATTTAAATTTAGATATGATGTAATCCGTGTTGCGATCGGCCATTTTGTTCATTACGTTTTATTTATCGCCAGAATCGCGTAATGTTAAATGAAGCCATTAAGCTACTGTTTAAATTAAAAAAGAATATTCTGTGATTCTAAAACAATTTTGATGGTTATCTAAATTAATTTTACAATTTTATATGGATGTATTATATACTTAATTGGTTTAAAAACCATTTAAATAATTAATTTTAAGGAAAATACATGCACTTAAAATAAATTTAGGACTTCATTCGCATATTTAGACATTGATATATTCGAAAAAAATGCTTATTATTGGGCAAAATAAAACTGTTTTTAAGATATTTTATATCGTTTTATTTAATTTTTCATTCATTTAAACAAAAATTACATAGAGATAGATATTCACGTTTATAGAACTGTTCTCTAAAAATGATTAAGAAAATATTCAAGGCTTACTTTTCGCTATGAAAATTTTACTTTTTGTTCTAAAACTTTAATTTTGGAAGCGTAATATTGCTAAATTAATAAATATTAATATAAATAAGCACATAATAAAAATCTGTTTCATATCATTGTTCTGATATTCATTGGCACTTGGCAAATATATAAATAGACCTAATAACATAGATTTTTATGTTACCATATCAAACTAAATAATATATATAGATATAAAATTTAGAATTTATAATGAAAAGTACCTCTTTAGCTAGGATTACTATCAAAATTTAAGCCTAGATTTACAACAGGCCTATATATTCTGAACGTATGTATAATGACTAGCATAATTATTTTTAATGACTTGACTTGGACTTTTTTACTGCATAAATTATAATATATAATATATATATTAAACATATTTTCAATATAAAGAATAATTTTTATTAAAATGATAACTAATATATTGTTTAGGAGTACTGGTATCGAAATAATTCGAATAATTATTTATATATATATATCTAAGATTCTATACTTAAAAATTTTAAATCTATCTTGATGTATAAAGCTATAAGTTAATTATAATTATAATGACATATAAATTTTAAACTCCAATTAAAATTATAATATTTAAACATTTAAATTTCTTATTAAATAATAACTTACTTCTTAAGTATAACAATTTACTTTTAGAAGTGTATACGAATTCATAATTATAGTCACATGATGACCATAAAAAATATTGAATTATTGCCAAAATTTAAATAGCATTGAAAATATTATACAACAAAATTTTTTTGTGTTTTTTTATTATTTTATTTAAAATTTAATTTTTATTTTTTGAATTTCTTAATGATAATGAATACTTTTGATGTAGGCCTATTTTTCACGCGAATATCTTAATATATATTCATGACATGTTTACTATTAAGTTCTATTTAAATAATAGTATCTGTAAAAACTTAATTTATGAGGATTTTAATTAAATAAATGAATAATTCATTATAATTCATTTATTTTTGATTTTTTTTTAATATTAAAATATCATTACTAAAAGCTTCATTTAATTGATAAATAGATTAGAATCATTTTAAATAATTAAAATAATCTTAATTAAGTAAGCAGCTCCATTGAGAATTAAAAAAATTAGTTTACTATCATTTTATATAGGCTATAGGGCCTACTACTTCTAAATATTAGAGCTTACAAGTAAAACACAAGCCTACTTCTTGCTAAATAAATAATTTCAGAAAACAGTTTTAAAAATAGTTTTTCTATAATTTAAATATCAAAATTTTCGTTCTATCTAAACTATTATAGAAATAGTTTAGATAGAATGGAGATCAATCATACGGCATAACATTGAGACCAAATTTTCTGCTCTTACAGTGGTATATATCAAAGTTCTTATTTTAGTTGATAGAAATTTTGTCTAAAATGTCAGGAAATGTCCTACTTAAATATAAAAACTTGTATTCAAATGCTAAAATCTCTCAGAATTGTATAACATTTTTAATATTTATTAAGCCAGACTTTTAAAAATTTCGTTTCTTCTTACGCAGAAACTTATTTAGAAACTTCATTCTAAACAAATTACACTCTTAACTAACTAATAATTCAATATTTTTATCGTTTTAATAAAACATTTTAGTTCTTTACTAAACATAAATTAAAATCTATTATCTAAAAATTCTTATTCGCTTGTCCTATATTATGCCATCGTATTCATTCAACTTCTTAAATTTTTCTCGATAAACGTAAATTTAGTCTTCAGGTTTCTGAGATTTAGAATAAGATTATAAACGTTTTTATTGATAATATTTATGTATTTAATCATTATAACGTATATAATATTCTAAAATACAAGAAAATTTTCATTATGATTGACAATAGACCTGTATATTTACAAAATTATAAACTATTATCTTCGTTATGGTTCAATAACAACAGAAATTGAAAACTACTAACTTTAATAATAGAATTTTCAGAAAACATTTTAAAGTTTAAAATTTTATTACAGATTACATAATCAACGTCTAAATATGCAAGGTCTGCTTTAATCCTCTTTGCGTATCTTATGTTCGATTATTTTTATTGAATGATTTATAATAATAGAATTAAATTATTAGTATTGAAAACGGAACATAGCCTTGTTATTATTAAACCTGTAATATTAACTTATTAAAGAGGAGAAGTCGAAGGTTTAATCTAACTTAGGCCTATTTACTTTATCATATGATATCAACATTAAGATAAAAGTAGTTATTATAGTACGGCAGATACACTTATAATTACTTTGTTAGATCAAATTTTCTGTTAATTTTTTTTTAAATTAATATTTCACGATATGAGATGTTATATTTATGTCGTATATAAGTCTAAATTTTATCTTAAAATTGTTAGATATATTTATTTATTCTTTCTGTTTAAATAAGCGCTCGAGTAAAAATTTATTTTTGTCGAGAAGAGAAAGAGCGCTTTACAACAAAGATTTTATTATACTATCTCCTGCGTAACTCAGGAGTGATAAATCTATGTCATTTCTGTTGTCTTGGCCACCCTGACTGCTCTACTTTGTCTCTCAGTAGCTTGTAGAGTTCACAACCTTCAACACTGAACTATTCCAAGTTTAATTACGAAAGGTACGTATTAAAATTTTTATATTACACACTTAAACAATATAATTCACTCGTTATGTTTTTAATATTAACACTTTACATCATTGCTTTTAAAAAACGTTAACAGCCAGAACGATACAAAGATCTCTTTAGAAAATATTTTCATATGCAAATAATTCTTCTCTGTAAATTAAATTATATATATATATATATGTGTGTGTGTGTGTGTGTGTGTGTGTGTGTTTTTATGTATGTATACAGCAATTAAGTTAACATAAAACAAAAATATTTGTTGTTTTGAATTTTCATGCTAACAAAAAAATTCTTTTAATAAATTTAAAATTTATAAATTTACATGATAAACTATTGATGACAAACCATAAAGATAACATATAAACTTATAGCATAGCACAGACATGATAACATTCTATAAATAGTTACTTTTTAAAAGCTGTTAACACACAATTCTGCTTATTTAATGTAACGCGGATCTATTTTATTCACCACAAACTATTTGAGTTTTCTTTAAAAATTTCACTCCTATTAATAAATTAATTCGTCAATGATTTTTACCGAAATTTAATAAAATATTTCACGTAGAAATTATTATAGACATCAGGGAGAATTAAAAAACCAATTTTTTTGTTTTGCAAAAAGTTCGAAAATAAGTTTTTTTCATATGAGCCAGTTTTATGTTTGTAGTTAATAATATTTGTTATTTTTACAAGAAAGATTTATAATATATTGAACAGCATCTCCAATATTTAACGGTACACATTAGTCAGATATATATAAAATATTTGTTATTTAAATTAAAAATATATTTGGATAAACTCATCATATATTTTAAAATAAATCTTGAATTCTATAAAGATAGGCAAGAATATAAGTAACTTATTCTGCATTTAGTCTACATCGTATAGAACTGAATAATTCCTACAGTTACGAAGATATACGTTTGTAGAATTCTATATAATTTATTACTTAATGTTTCATGAATATTTTTTTCTATTTTTATAATTAAAAAATGATAGGCAATTATATCTAGACTTTAATGTTTTTTATATTTTTTATAACAGAATTTTAACCTAATTTATATTTGCTAATAAAATAAAACAGAATAAATTAATTTTTATTTCAAAAATTTCATTGTTATCTCTTAGAAATATTTTGAAATTGAATTAAAAATCTACAAAATTAAAAAAAATAACAATAAAAGCTAGGCCTATAGAATGTTATGGTAAAAACGGAAATTGGCAAACATATTTACCTATTTATCAATAACATGCAACATATGATAAGATGTTAACAATTTTATTTTAAAGTGAATTTTATACAAAATAGAATACAACTGAAAAAATTTTCAAATAAAACATTTTCAGAGCAATAAAAAAAATATATATCAAAATGCAACATCGTAGATAGTCCGAAATTAGATCTATTTTAGAAGTTTTATGACTGACAAATCCTATAAATTTTACACAGTTTTTCTGTTTTCAGTTTTATACAACGAGTATACAAATGAAATATACAAATTCAAACAATAAAACTACTGAAAAAATTTAAGAATAATTAACAAATAAAACTACTTGTCAGTTTTAAAAAAATGTAATAAAAGTAATTATTTTTGTATCTTTATAAAATTGTAAAAAAGACATCCCGGATGACGGTAAACGATAGGATAATGCGTCCGGCATTATCCTATCGCTTAGTCATCACAATTTTGTGTTACATGCTAAAAATTTTAAATATAAATCTGTTACTTTTTTACAAAACAAGACGATTTGTATATATCGAAAATAAGCAAGTTAAATGTATGATATTAGTGAGATGAAAATAATACAGAGAAAAGAAGAAATAAAATATATAAAATCTTGTCTATAATATCAGAAATTTTAACTTACTCGAAATATTATTTATTAGCACACAAATAAACAAACGATGAGTGTATGAGGAATTTCTAGGATGCCGAGTCATCCATAATATTAATAAATAGGATACATAATATTAATAAATAGGATACATCTGATATTTTCGCTACTAGTTCTACCTATTTCTAGTCTAAATATGTCTCTAGGGTCTACTGTTGGTAATATTCATGTTATGCCTATCGTATTATTTAATCTAGGCCTAATTTCGTTTGACTATGGTTAAAATATAAAAATTTAAATATGATATCGTATTTGATCGACTTATCAAGTTTATTTCTTTAAAATTATTTTATTAAATCATTAATGTTTAAATTAAGATATGTTAGAATGATTGGCTCAACTATGTCGGAATAATAACTACTGTAAAGCCTAAAAATTAAAAATATAATTTAAAAATTATGAAATTTTTATTTTATATTAAAATATAGATTAATAAATACATATCAATGACTTCCTGTAAAAAATAATAATCTATTAATTATGTATTTTCGGTACTTGTTGCAAATAGGCCTACAATAGGCCTATTTGCAACAAGTACGCCGAAAATGCATAATTTGCAAGATTAAAATTTCTATTGAACATATGATAATTATAAAACAATTTTCAATTTTGATAATAATTAATATTGGCTTATTTGAAACTGTTTTAAAAATTTAACAAGTTAATACTTATCCGAACGATAGGCCTATAGCTAATAGCCTACATCCCGAAACAAATCCTGCATTACAAAAATAAAAATTAAAAATATATCTATTAGAATATAGCCTATATAATTGTGATATTTGGAAACATCACTTATTGAAAACAAAAACATATAACAGGTTACTTACAGTCAACTAAACTTACAATATATTTCCAGGGCAGTATAGAGAGCTAAACAGCCAATGAATAGGCTACATTATAATGGAGATATCTTTGTTGCCTTTCGGTTGAATTCATTAATTTTAAATCTACAAGATGTCTCAAAAATATAAAAACTTCTAATAATAATATACACTATCTCCCAACTTTTATTTTGTGGGGCACTTTTAAACACATTGTATATCCTGAAAAACAAAGAATACTAGATTGATATCTCTAAGATGCAAAATGCCCTTCGTATTATACTTCGTGTTTTACGTATTAAATAGTTGTGTATACATATTAATGTTAATTTATACAGGGTGTCCCCTGTATAAATTAACATTAATTAATATAGGCTTAAATTTATATAGAACAGATTATTCGGATTCCATTTTATAAGTTAGAGACCGATATTTATTGTAGGACTCCAAATATTTGTATACTAATGATAACAATCAGTTTATATACTTTATTTATGTGATATTTACCTGAATTAAATTACGACAGAAAATAGATAAAAATAAAATTATTATTACTGATATAATGTTTCATATTTTGTAAATGTTTTGCGATTGCATAGATTGCGCTATTGAGGAAATGAATTTTATTATAAACTTCAGGCTAAATCTTATAAAAAAAAATTAATAAAAAATAATCTTGATGACGAAATTATATCACCAGTGATCTTTTTTTATTTTTAATTTCTTTTAAATTATTTATGCGGAGTTTCATCTATAGATCTTTTTTTTAAACGCTTAAATTAATATGCTTTTTTAATTTATTATTTTTTAAAAGATTTACAGAGACTAGCTTATCAAAAAGTCTATTGCATAAAGAAGCAAACCAATAAACATAAAACTTTTAAAAATAACAATGTTTTAATTAACAACTTAAGTTTCTAGATAGAGTACATTAATTTAATTATCATTTATTAAGAATAACGTATGTAGGCCTACTATTCTAAAAATACTACTAAAAATACTAAAAATAGTTATAATGTTCCAAACAACGTGATCGATGTTTTAGGTTACTAAATAATTATTATCTTAATTTTTAACCCAGTAGGATTCCACTATAAATTTAAAATATATAAATATATAATGGATCTGCAGTGTTTTACGATGTTCAAATATTTAAACACATTATTGCGTTAACCTTTCAGTTACAATCTTTATAAATTTTTATCTATATAAGAATTAAGATAATTATATACAGTTTTATGTAAATAAAACATTTATTTTTTTTTTACATTTGAAAAATAAAAGAATTTTTAAACAGTGACTGTTCTCGTATCTCAATTTAGCGACGTTGTCTTAGCAACTAATGTCCCTGACTTGTTTATGTCGTTTCCACCAATGAGAGCAATGGAGGCGTGTACATTGTTTATCACTCTGACAATTTCAGCCAATAGAACGACAGAAGTCTTCATCGCATCTATTATTGACAGAGGGGAAATAAAATTTCCACCAATTTTACGTTAAAATAGAAACATGGCGTAGAAAAAAAAATTTATATTCTATTCAAATGAAAGCCGTAAACTGAAATTTTTCTCTCACTTCATAAGTTTCTCATGAAACAAAATTAAATTATTATTCACGTTTTAATAAAGTCTGTTTAGTTTTTAGATGTAATTAGATGTAATGTTCGTTCTAATGCTTCTTTTTATTCGATTACAATTTAAATTTTAATTTTAATTAGCGAAATGTCATCTTTCTTACTTTTAACGTGATTACGTCTGCATGTAGTCAGATAATCAAATATTTAATAGAATATATTTTTACAATAATAATAACTTGAAAACATATACAGAAATATGTAAATTTAAATATTAAAAATTCGTTACACGTTAAATTGATTTATAAGGCAGTGTCAAATTTACTAAAAGTTAAACATGAGTCTCCTCTTCGATACAATAGGCCTACTATATAATATTCTAGCTGCGATAAATAATAAAAATCTTTCTTAGGAAGAAATTTACGGCATCTTGGTAACTATTCAGAGCTACAGACTTAATTGAAAAAGCACCGTGCGAATACGTGATTTTTCTGCTACTATCACACGCACGCAGTGCACCATTAGCTATGGGAAGACACGCTTGAAATCACGTGGCTGTCACTCATAGAGGAAAAAATACGATGACTCATTGACAACTTAGATCTAAACAGAAGCTGAAATATCGTGTATAGAGTCCATTGAACTCGTACTAATTAGCCAAAACAGAAGCTCTTCTCTATAGAAAATATTATCTGTCTTTACAGTAGCTTAATTTATTCATACTAATTTAGATAGATTGATGAATATAGCTTATAGATTTATAAATATGAGTAGCTTATTTTATGAATTATATATGAAAAAATATAGTTTTGATATAAAACAAATTGATAGTTCATTAAATAAATTTTTTCAGCACGATATTATTTTTCAGTTTAAATTCTGTTTTTAAATAGTTCTGATTAGAATATTTAAAAGTCTGAAGAAAGATAAAATTAACCAGAATTTATCCTAAATAGGTTACTAGTTGTAGATTTAAAAATTTCTCTAAAAATGTCGAAGAAACTAACAGAATAAGAATAAGAAGAGGAAATGCAATTAGACAATTTTATGGATCATGGTAATTTCGAATAAGTTCAATAGCCTGAAGCTTTTAGTACTTCCAGGTTGTCTAGTTTCAGATACAAATTACTTTTACTTAAAATTTTTAGTGTATAATTAAAAATTTCAATAATAAATTCATTAACCTTTTAATTTATAAGCTTATGGGGTAGATTATAGGATTATAATCGCAAAGTTATCCAAAAAGCAAGGCATACACAATGTGGATTACTGATAACTGCAATAAAAATACGGATTGACAAGTGTAATAGGCCTACTTTTAATAATATATTGAAAGGATAAATCAAATCAATAAAAATCTTTTGGTAGTTTGGGAACTGATACTTCACGTTTTGATGTGATTTCTCAAAACTAAACCATGTTTTCGTTCCACTGATTGGTTGAAATAATGGAAGATATAGGTGTAATTATTAAAAAGTGAATAATTGAATAATTCTAATACAACCAGATGGAGGGACAAAAGCATTGTTTAATTTCATAACTGTAATCTAACTTGTAAGACTAAACATTGATTTATTTTTCCTGTTACTTTTATTATCGGTTTGGCCGTATATAGTCTATTCTAATTATCAAAAATATTAAACTTATCAATGACCCACATATACATAAAATTTGAAATTAATTTTTATTAATGATGTTATAAAAGAAAAAATATCAATGTTTTCTTTTGCATCATCAAAAATATCTCTAGCTATCAGAATCACAACAAGTAATATAAAAAAAATTTTTTTAAAGTCAATTCCTACTTAGGTCAACAAAGAAAAATTTTATTTTAGTTACTTTTTATTAAATAATTACAATT
>WUQG02137006.1:8028-24198 GCA_011317285.2 Androctonus mauritanicus | reverse complement strand
ATGTTTCACGCTCGATGACACACTGTCTCCGGACTGATAACTAGCGTGACACCAAAGCTCGACATCGGATCGTCGAGAGGGGTGGGCACGCTGGACCAATCACCTACTACTTACGTCACTGCCCGAATGAATGAGGAGAAGAGCAGCAACAGCAGCAGCAGCAGAAGAGTTGTAGGCATTCGACTTGTCCTTTCTAATATACACGTAGTAATGGTGTTGTAGTAAAAGTGGACTAGAACAGATACAAGACAGACCACATACCTGAGTTTGCGCTGTAGGCAGTCGTAACTTGTCCTGCCTGGAGCGTGTTTTAGTGATGGTCACCATCTGTACGACAGAAAATTTCGTAATACTTTACAGTGTTTGTTATACCCTAAGTTGAGATTCCAGTTTTTCACACACTTCTCTTTCGAAACTCGTTTAAATATAACTGATAGCGAATTTAGAAACTGTCGGACATCGAAATATTTTTAAAAATACGGTTATCTCTTAATATTATAGTCATTATCTACAACTATTTTTTTTTTATCTTTTTCAATTATTGTTATAATAGTTAAAGTTAATTATTAGATTGTATAATCGTATCTCTTCATCTGTGCACCTGCTCAAGGACAGGACAACAACTGGTGCATCTGGCACGGTTTGCATAGTGTCATGGCCTTCAGACCACCACCTTAATTCTTTCCTTAGGTTGGTCGCACGAATAACGAACGTACATCGTAACCTTTCGAAGGATTCCACAGAAATTTCAAAATTATGTTAGAAAAATAAGCGGAAAATATTTTGATCAACATGTTGCACATATCGAGCGATTTTTTGATTTATTAATAACCAGATTTGCATCCAATTATTTTAAAAAATAGTGAAGAATATTTAAAATAAATAAAAAAAAAAGATAAAATTGATGCAGCGTCAAAAAGGCTTATCTGTAGATTTCTCAGATTGCACAGATCTTTGTTACAAAAGCATTCCCAGATTTTAGATAAGAATAAAATTCCTACAAATTAATTTTAAATAAAGATAACTTCCCGAAACCGTACTAATCCCCATAAGACAATAGAGAAACTTAAAACGACCCTTGAGCTTTGCGGTATGAAGATCACCGCACGGGAGTTAAAATTAGAAAAAAAAAACATAAAAAATATGCCTATTTATAAATATTTTGATAACAAGATTCGAGAATTGTTACGGAATTCATTTGCTCTGATTCATCCAGTTCCACTCTGAATAGACAATTGAGAAAATGCAACAAAGGGGAAAAATAAATAAATAAATAATGCACATTGAACTTGCAAAATCCAAGAATTATAGAAAAATCATTTTATTGTTTCTCAGAAGAATAACCGTACGAACTTCAAATATTTTCTTCTTTTATGCTATTGTATATTTTATACCTGGAAAAATATCAAAAAATTCCGCATCGATACTCTTCGTTAATAATCTGCACGTCTATCAAATTTATTTATTTTTCAAATTATATAGAAATTTTAAAATGTTCAATAGACAATATACGGAATTTTGTCTACTTCATCGTATTTTCTGTTTATAGTGAAAGGAAAAGTCACGCCACACTTTAGCAGCTTTGCCTTAAGGCAATTATGAAATACTGCAGTTCAGTTCTACACAAGGAAAAATAGCTAACTCACGATCTCCTGATAATTCTCTAGAGTTTTTTTTTTTTTATACGTTATATTCAAATTTTAATCTATCGATATTAAGATAAAACATGTTACAACACGTTAACAATAAACACGTTATATTCAAATTTTAATCTATTCTAAATTTTTAATCTATCGATATTAATAATAATAACGAATTTAATACTGTAATAGCATCACCACTGTTTATATGTATATATAGCTGCGTAATGCAATCTCTCCCGGGTTGATACATCTGTATAACAGAACCCATTAGTGAAAATTAAGGTCATATTAAATAATCTAAAGATACAAATTAAATTATCGTATACTCCTCCCATTTATAAATTACAGAAAACAGCATTTATATTAAATTAATTTTATCAATACAGTACTGCACGCTTTTTGTTTTCGTCTATGATCGAGGAAAAAAATAAAAATAAAAAAATATGACGCGCCATTAATTTTAACGAGTTCAGATTAAACGGTCGCGACTTAATTCAGCGCTGTAGCTATCGGTTTATAACCAATACGCTATTATAGTGCCATCTTGTGATTGTCAAAGTAAGTTTTTACGTTTATTTGATAAAACCGTAAAGTTGATCGAAGTTGTTGCTAGTTTAATAAATGTGTGTTATCATTAAGAGAGAATAACGTGAGCGCCTAATTACGAAATAGCGTTAAAAGTTCGATTCGCTTCGGATATGTCAGTAATTGAATGGAAAAGAAACCATTAAAAGTCATCAATCATTGCACACAGCTATGATAAGCACATGAGCAATGCTATATTTGTGGGAACATTACTTTGATTGTGATTGTTACTACAATTGCGTGTTCTCAGTTAGTCGTTAAAGTAATGTGACTAAGTTACGATTGTAATTTATAAACCATATATTGCTAAAAATATTGCATTTTTCTTCTGGTAATAAATACATTCTATCATTAAAATTGTGTAAGTGTTCACTTTATGACCTTAAAAGTACTAATTCTGATATTACATTAAAAAAGTAATTCTATGACTCTAATAAAAAGCACTAAACTTACAGAATTAAACTAGTTCTGTTGGTCAAATAGCTGATTCTACAAATAAAATCATCAGTATATTTTGATATAAAACAGAAGGCAAAATTATAAAAATAATAATGATATATCTGATAATTTGGCATTATTTTAAATGGTCATAAGTACAAGAACTATAACAAACATTTTAACTATAAAAATATATCTTATATTTTGTTTAAAAAACCAAATTTAAAAAAATTTTATTATATCCATAATTACGAATATTACAAATTTGACAACCTATTTGATTATTAAATGTAAATAACAGTTTATAACATAAATTATATTATATTGCATATTTATGTAACATTAAAATGCATTTTCTAGATATGTTAGTAAGAAAGTATATTTTGAACAAGATTATTTTTAAAGTATTTAATTGCTTTCTAAATCAATATTTGGCTTATACTCAACTTACAACCAAGCTGCAATCAGTAAATCTTGTGATTGATCAATGCAATTCACATGCCCCGGTCCATTACAATGGTCTAATACATTATTAGCGTCCATTTTATGTCTGGGTCCTTTGGCTTTGTGCTTGTTCAGTTTATAATGCTGTATTGTTATAATAATGGTAGTATGCTATTCGTAAGGTATTTCTGACTTATGATCTGGATTGTTGGTGGTTTGAACTGAATCTTTTCATAAATTTAAGATTATATTATATTAATGTTTGTTTTTGTTAAACATGTATTACATTTTATTATGTTACAGTTTTATGGAGGATTAAGTAAATTAAAAAAAATTATCAGTGTTCTACAATATAAAAATTTTTGTAATTGTTCTTTTCACAGTAAAAATATTTTTTCTAGAAATCATTTTTGTAAATAAATTGATGTTTATTTTCAAACACAATTTAATTTCTATTTAAATATACATTTTTTGATTATCTTGCTTTTTATATAAGAGTTTAATGTGTAATTTAATATTTAAATTTATTATAAATACAACATATTTGATTTAAACAGAATTTTTAAATAAATTATTATTTATTCATACAAATTTCTCTATTCTATATCTTATTATTTTTAATGTAAATATATATATATATCAGATGAAACTACAAGAAATTTTGTTTAAAATTTATTATTTAATTTTTAATTTAAATATTTTTTCAATGAATTTTAAATAACAGTTTATCTATCTATTATCTTTTTACATTATTCTACTTATATAAAATTCAATACATACACTAAACAATGAATCTATTTATTTATTTATATGAGACATAAACAAACAAACAGCTTTTCTTAAAAATGTATTTTGAATTTTATATAAGTTTAATAATATAAAAATATTTTAGATAAATATAAGAAAAATATATGATACATTTAAATATTGAAAATAATTTTCCAGTGAAAATATTAATATCAGCTATCTAAAATTGGAAAAATTCATTAATAATAATTCAAAATTAGTATTTTAATAATTTAGAATTATTATAATAAGTATAATTATTCCAATAAAACAATTTATTAATATTACAATTCATTATACATAGAAGTATATAGATGATAAAGACAATACATATTTGTCAATATAACAGTATTTGAGATTCTTTGAAGACTCATAAATTTGCTGGA
The DNA here is from genome assembly GCA_011317285.2 of Androctonus mauritanicus. Classification (NCBI taxonomy): domain Eukaryota; kingdom Metazoa; phylum Arthropoda; class Arachnida; order Scorpiones; family Buthidae; genus Androctonus; species Androctonus mauritanicus. The sequence continues at coordinate 19,916 of WUQG02137006.1, read as the reverse complement.
GGGAAAAAAAATCCAACAATTTGGAGCTGCCACAGTTTCTTGAGTTCGTCAAGAACAAACGACACAAACATTAAAACTGTACCGAAGGCAAGGACTAGTTTCTTTCATTCTCGATTATCTTAATGCTGTACACAATAAACTCTTGTAACACTCATATTCTATAAGAAGCAATGGACCATTCAACAATCTATAGGAAAGAGGAATTTCTTATGGATTTTCGCATAATTTGTACAACAATCATTTCAATAAAAAATTTTTCTACTTTGTAGATTGTTTACCAAAAGAACAATGCTTTGACACAGTATTGGCAATGAAGTCTGTGTACAGGCACAGTGAAAATAGTTTGAAATCATTTGGCAGATTGAAGACTTCAATAACATGTTAATATATTGTGTTGTCAAAGCCGATGATGATCGTTATTTTCAGTTTGACTTTCCATGTTTTCCTGGAGGGTAGCCTGTAGTGCAATAGGTGTAAGCCACTCCCTAGGTAAACAACGCTGTAGAAAGGGTACTCTTGAGCTTATATGGGCTAAACGGTTCACCCAGGAAGGAATTGTAGTACCACAAAGTATCTAAACAAAGAAAATTTATTACTGTATTTATACTAATTTATTTATCATTAAAATAAAGTAAAAATTATGCAGTTTTAAACTTTCATTAGTAAAACTTAATAATGCTTTTATTTAAATCATGCAAATACAATGTGACATTGCCAGCAATAAAAATTCAATAATAATAATATTTGAGAGTACCACTTTAAATAAAAGATTTGTATTATAAATATGAATAATGTATTCATTCAAATACTAATGCTTTCTTTAATTAATTTAATTTATATATAAAGAAATTATTTGAAAATATAAATTAATAAAGCTTATTTTAAAATTTTGTATTTAATTACAAATATAAAAATAACTTTTAACTAATTATAACAATATGTTCAAGAGTAAAAATTGAAATTTTAATATAGCATATAGTAATGACATTAATAGCATTCAGACAGATGCATTTCAGACAATGACATTTTGGCCCACAATTTCAAAATATATCATTGACATTCACAGATTTAAAAAAAAAAAAGGCAACTCAAAACTCATTGTCTATAAACTGTTTTGCAAATTCAGCTTTTCTGAAGCTAAATTGTAGATAGCTGGTAAACTTTTTAGAGGTTTAGTTTGGAAATTTTTTAATCTACTTATGATTTAAAATTTCAGATTTTGTAATCAAAAACCTATATTCTCATTTGATATTATTGTTTTTGAAACTATTATTATTATATCAATGTTATTGGGAACAGTATTAAGATTCTTCCATAGATTTTAGCATGAGAATAAATGAGAGAAATTGAACTACTGTATATGAAAACAAAAAGGCATATGACAAATCTTTTTATATAAAAAGATTCAGTATCTTTTCTAGGGCAAGATATATTTCTAATGTTTCTGATTTCAAAAGTAAAATTATTAAAATTAATATATGATATCTGTAAGATTTTGAGCACCATTTTGAAAACAATAAATTTGGATTATTGTTATTAATTTAAGAAAGAAAGAAATGCTAAACTAAATATGTCTCGTCCAGCTGACATGTTTTATATATGTTCTAATGACTATTTTGTAAAAATATATCAATCACAATTTTTAAATCATTTTTCTGTGGTATGTGAAGCTTTTGAAAAATACTAGTGATCTGCCTGCCATCTGATGGTCAAAGTTATCAATAAGGCATAGCACTTAAGCTACGTTTAGACGGTGCCTCTCTGCATGCAACGTTGTATGCAGAAAGATATATGCCTCAAGGTGCAACAGCCACGAGGCATGCAACGTGCCCCTTCGTGAAGGACATATTGCAGAGACTCCCGACATGAAGAGAGTTGTATGCTGCCGCTTTAGCGGCAGCTACTGTTACATTTCAAATGACAGAAGGAAAAGGAAGTGTTGGATTCGAAAATATTTCGATCGACACTAATAATAATAATAATGGTATTTTGAACCAAGTTTTTATATAATTTGTGGAAAGATTGCCATAAAACAACTTCATGATGATAATCTTCAATAAACTGAAGTGTTTTCTCTATGCCCCACTCCATAAATCAACAAAAAATATGAAAAAAGTTTAAAATAATTAAAACAGCATGATGTTGCAAAACTAGTTGCATGTGTAATCCAACTACAATGGAGAACACATGCGCCTTCTTGCACCTATTCTTGCAACACATTTTGAGGCATGCGCCTTTGCATGCCTTCTCGTGCACCTAGTTGCATGAAAAGTTGCACCGTCTAAAGGTAGCTTTACTCTAACATCATTATACTCATTGTCAAGCTAATCATGACTCATGTTTAACAGAAGCTGTTTTATATGACTGTATATCCATTTGTATGAAAATGGATTATGGTTTGGTCAAAAAATGCCAGAGGCAGAAAATGGCTATTACCATCTGAAGCAAAACTAATAGTCACTCACAGTTATTATACAGTTATGAAAATATATGACAGAATTGCACATTTATAATTTTTAAGTCTAATTAAAAATTGTTCAGTTTTATGAAACATTTTCACAGAATGGTTTCTGTTTTGTTTTTAAAGTAAATAAAATTGAATTATTGTTATAAGAAAAATTTCTCAAAGAAAACAATAATTGTTTTTATAAATAACTTACTGATAGTCAACAATGTTTTCTTATAACAATCAATTTCAATGTTTCACTTAGAAGAATACTATATTTTATATCATATTAGCAAGCATTCAGAATGTGCACTGCTCAAATGTATTGATAATATTTTGCCTTTATTCTACACACAGAATTAATATTATCATCATTGATAAAATATTTATTATTTTGAAATTCAAGACACATAAAAAGCCTCAATGATAATATTTACATATACAGTATTTATCATTTATGAACAATTTCAGATATTTAATTAAAAATTTTTTTTTCAATTTAAGTATAGTAATGAACTATATAGTATATAAATGACAAAAATATACAAGATCTCTCTCGGTAGTTATTTTAATAAAGTTTTTCTAGGAATGATTCATTTCATTGTTCAAATGATAAATGTAAGGGAATATTTTTGATTATAAATATATTTATAATCAAAAATATTATATCAAAGTTCAGGAAATAGAACTGAAAATTATTTTTGATAAAATTTGTCTAAGAAGTATATTTTTATGAGCTATTTACACCACTAACTAGTAAGAGTGTTCAGTACAAATGCAACGAACAAACACTTCTAATTTTCAACAAATTTTGATGCATAGAAAAAAATCATTTTTGATTCATGATAGTTCATAAATGATTACTTGGCATGCAATCTTTGTTGTTTATAAAACTTAGAATTCATGCAAAATATTTTTTGTTGTGGACAAGTTATCTTGAATGAGAAGATTTTTTCCTTCAGCATCAAAACTTACCAATAATTATGAATGAAAGGATTGGAATATATTATCAAAACTGGGTTCATTTGCATAACCAGATCAGAAATTCAGAAGGGAAGGTTCAGAAAAGTTTTTCACTTTTAAGTTAAAAGTAGTTTCTTTTATCTTGAAAGTGAAAAAAATTCAAGTATATCTGACTAGAGTATCCACTATTCTTTCAAATTTATTTGATGATGATATTTAATCCTACTGCTACAAATCAGACTGGAAAAATCAGTCTGATTATTAGCAGCAGGATTAAGAAATGAATGATTATTTCAATTGCTTTAGTTATTTATATGTATTTTATCCATTCTTCACCATGACAACACTGAAATTTTATAAGTATTCATTGATTCAGTTAAACATAATAATATGTCAATCTGGAACTTTGAAAAAGGTAGTTGAGCCTTTTCATACTCTTATAAATACAAATATAAGAGAGCAGAGAATTTTTATTAATTTAGCACTTTATTTAAAATAACATTTATATTACAATATAATTATGTGTTATGAAGTTTTTTCTTGTTCTGTAGTCGGATGATATGCATGGTGTGCATCATTGATAAAAAAATTATTAGTAATGAAAATCTGCCTAAAGAATTAGGTAATTAGGCATCTGTCAAAAATAGATTACAAGAGGTCTGATTTTAAATAAATAAAAACTTGTATACTATATCAGCACTCAGCACGGTAACAAGGATGAAGTGAATGAGATACTTTCCTTGGCAAAAAGAAAACAAGAATGAAAAACAAAACTTTCAAAATTTGACAAAAGTTTTTGGAGAATAAAAATGTATCTGTTCCATCTTGACAGTAAAAATGTATTTGCTCTAGATGCAGAAACAGTTAGTTTTGTTGTCTGCACTGATCATAACCATCTAATTATTATATAATGCAGAATATAGCAAAGCATTTTTGAAGATTATTTGAAAAAAAAATGAAAATTAAGAATTCTGCTGTATTAAAAATTAATTCTAATTTCTAAAATATAGTAGTGTTAAAATTCTGTAGACTGTTGACTTTTCAGATAATTAAAAATTCATACCTCAAAATATATTTTGAATAAAATAAAATAAAATTGTATACTAAGCAATTCCATTATAATTATATAGAGAATTTATTCTAAAATATTGTATGCCTTGTAACTACAACAGATAGACAACTCTTTTGGAAAATTTGTATTGCTAATAGTTTTCTATTGAATTTTGTTAGTTAATTCGACTATTATTAACAGTAGGATGGATTATTATATACTTATAGAAAAATTGCAGTAATAATTATTTATGCATATATAGTATATGTTTATTAAATGATTGTTTAACAGAGTGTAGAAATATTCAATTTTATTTAAATAATATCAGAAAAATGAAATTGATTTCCAATTTAAATCATATATAAGAAACAGAATAAAATATTTATATTTTTTTATTATGTAACAATATATTATAATACAATACAATATTTTAATATTGTATTGATTTCTTTTTTTTTTTTTAAATTTGTATAATAGTAAAGATCTTATTATAATATTATTATTAAATCTTTAATTATTTTTCTAACTTAGATGAATGTGAACCTCAATAAAACATAATATAACAAATGATTAACGGTATTTTGTCACAAACAGTTTCAGCTTTAAACACCACAAAAGTTAATGACATCATAGGTAATGAAAAGGCATAAAATTCTGCATAATGGGATTCTTTTTTTTTGTAACTCTTGTGGTGCCATCTGTATCCAAGAAAGAAAACTACCAAGGTACCATTCCCCCTTAACTATAAGGGCCCATCAAAGGAAGAAAAGAAAGATAATTGAATTTCAGTCTATACAAGTAAAACTATAATCTAAAAAGTGTTCAGTTTCTGAAAAATTTAGTTTTTTACATATCAAAAGATATTTAGAGTTTTGTCTGGTATATTTTCTTATAGATGAATCAGTAACACTACTACAAACATTGAATATTAGTTACAACCATTTCTTATTTTATTTTATATAAAAAATTATTGAAAATTTTTAAAAAATTTGAAAGAATAATACTATCTCACTCTTGATAGCACTATCTGGCAAAAGTTTTCTGTATAATATACAATTTTCACTTGCAATAATCATCTTTATTGATTCATAACAAAAATTAATTTTCATAGAAAACATTAAAATAATGATTACAAACATCTTTAAATTAAAAATATAAAATTTTATTTTCATTGGAAATGAAATAAATTATAACATTATGTGTCTTTCAGTAAATCTTTATACAGATGTTTTAAGAATGAAAAATTTTTTAAATTATTATTCTAAATTAACCTAAAACTTGCCAAATTTTAATCCTTGATATGGTTTCAACGGAAATTTTAATTATTTGAAATAATTTAAATTAAATCATCATCTTTGAGTTACCATCTCGAGGATTGAAATGGGGACAGTAACCTATGGTTCCCAGTAGTTCCTGGTTCAATCTCAGGCTGAGGCAATTTTTTCTTCAGATAAATTAATTAAAAATTCTAGTTAAATTATTAATTTATAGATGGTGCCACTCTTTGATTTAATCATTAATAAATATTCTAATTACAAAATGGTACTAAAATTAATTTAAATTATTTCACACGATTAAAGTTTCCATTAAAACATATCAACGGATAAAATTTGGCAAGTGTTAGGTTCATTTAGAGTAAAAATTCCCTTGAAATTTGATTTATAAAGTTTAAACTTATTAAATTATGTTTATATATCTCCATATTTTATCATATAAATACAAATAGTTCCTTATTTTAAGATAATTTATTCCTGGAGTTTGCATATAAAGTAAGAACTCATAAACCAAGCCTCAATTTCCCCATATACATAATATTAAACTGGAAGTCCATTCTCAGTAACACATTTTGGCCACAATAAAATTAAGGTCAACAGAATCAATAGTTTATGATTATACAATGATTTATTCATCAAAAGAAATGAAAACACATGGCCTTTAAAATCAGCAAATTATAATAATAAAAAAATTATTCATGACATGTAAATAATGAAAAATTTTTATTCTTCATTATTGACATAAGTAGATGAGCTTTAATGCAGATGAACTACTATGTTAGGCACAATTTGAGAATGGAAGTTATTTACATAATATGCCATAAAACCAGAGAGCATACTAAGAACTGTTCCTTGCCATTTTCATAGACAATGATGGAAATTCTGCTACAAACCCAATCATACTAACACTGAATAGTTAAATACATGATTTGAAATGTATGAATATTTAGCATCAATTTATTGCAATTAATGATCAAATTTTTGATGTTTCTGATATTTTATATTTCAAAAAGAAAAAACTCACAAAATCTTTTGTAAACAGAAATCTATCTATATTCAGTATTTTTACACCTTTTCAAAATATATCCAAGTTCAATAACAGTTATAATAATTCTAATTCAGTAATTCTCAATCTTATTATCTGCCATGCTTTCTTTTGTATTCTTTTAAAAAAATTTTACTACTATGTATTTTTGTACAGTTATATAGAATATCCTCCAGAACCAAATATCACAAAACGTTCCAATTTTAAGATTGTTTCATTATTGTACTAGATCATACCTATTAATTTTAAAAGTCTTTATGTAGTCTGAAGATGGTTGCTGTTCTTTAAATTAAAATACTAGTATTTCTGAAATGCAACATTTGTTGAATACGCAGTATATTATAATCATTTGAAAAAATTTTTGATCTATTTTATAACAATAGCTTTTAATTTCTCTCTCTTTTTCATGTTAATTGCAAATTATTTCAAGAACAAACATTGTATAGTATTCAAATTTTTTATCATAACTATACAACTACTAATTTTGAAGTCTTCACATGTTCCTAAGGATAAGCATATTCAAAATTTAAAAAATTCTATATTCAATATTTGAAATTCCCGTTTGAAATACTCATCTGAAAGATATTTTATTTTTGTAAAAATGATTATAATTTTACTTATCATCAAATACCTTTATTTGTAATTTTTTCAAGATGGCATAAAAGATAATTTTAACGTTTTTAGATAACAATTTGTGCTAATTTGATGACTTTCTGTTTTACATGTTACACATTGTTAAGCATGAGATTTAGACATATTTGCAGTTTTTATTTTATTTTATATAAAGTTGAGATCTATCAAAGATGACATAATATTTATAAACTGCAAGTTGCTGATATGTATTTAGATATAATAAAATTAAAATCTCACTTTCAATTTATTATAACTGTCACATTTTTATTTTAATGTTCTATGCTGAATTTTTTCACAATTATAGAATATTGTATAGAATATACATACAAAAGTGAGAACATCTTTTTAATGATTTATTCTTTTAATTTTTTCAATTTATTCAATTATTAGCAAAATTTAATGATTTAATTTATAATAAATAAAATTTAGCTTAAAGAAAAATGTATTTTTATTTACATTAAAAATCACTTTTAATAAAGCATTCTCTCTTACGATGTACAGTACATCAATTGCACAATATTTTGAATCTTGCTTTGATTCTTAAAATATTCTTGCAACATATATAGTATTGAAAATAAGCTTTGCTAAAATACTTTTAATGCAATTTAGAGATACTTTTATCTGTTTAAGCTAATGTTTTATTTATTATATTTAAATTCATAGATATTTGTTTTTCTACAATTAATAAATTATAAATGAAAATGCCCCATTAACTGAAGTCATTTAAATAAAATTTAAAAATTGACAGTGATAATGTTTTCAGTTCAAATTATCATCTGGAATATTTTTTATAAAAGTAATTCAGAAATATTACATAGATTAAGATTCTAGTTATTTTAATTTTTGTTTTATAGTATACCACGATTAAATCAGTTAAAATATTATCTATATGTTTTATAACATTTTATTTTAAATGATATCTATGTGCTTTAGCAGAGAGATAACATTTTAATTTATCAGTGCCAATCCTTTGCTGGAAATTATTTTTTAGAAACCAATGCTTGTAGAAATTACAATTTATTAATCTATCAAACATTTTATAATTTTTCTGTTATTATTTGTGTTATAATTTTTCTTTAACATATTAAATTTATTGTTTATAAAAAATTTCAAAAATAGAAAAACTGTACTTGAAAATTTCAATTATTTGTAGATTCACTGCTTATACATTACTCAAATCAATAAAATAAATAATACTATCTTTGTAAGCAACAAAACAAACAATATCACCATATTACAATTAAGATACAGTATTGTAATATTTTATACTTTCAGATAATGTTTATTTTATTGTCTACAATATTTTAAGCAGAGGAAGTTTTATTTTATCAAACTATTTATTATTCAATGAAAAACTATAACAAAAATTAATAAAAAACATTGGAATATCTGCAATTTTCAGTTTTCATTTATAAAACTTTTACCATAATTGTTATTTTATTATTTATATTATTAAGATAAATATAATTTCACATGAATTAAATTTATAGAAATACATTTCAATATTATTTTATCAATAATGACATGGTATTGATTTAAAATTATACAATCTGACTGTTTTTTTATTAATTTTCATTTAGCTTTTAATAGAAAGTTTTTGGTTAGAATTTAAAAGATATAATATTTTCAGAGAACAACATGGATTATAATGACTATTATTATTTATTTTATGGCTATTGTGTCATTCTAAAAATTCAATTTCATGAAATTTCATGTTAAATTTTTATTACTTATGATAATTAATACTTAATACCTCAATTATTTACAATGGATACCATTATTTGCACAGCATTACCTGGATTTTAATTGTTATAGAATAAAAAATTAAAATAATGTAAAATATAAATTAAGGAAAACGCAGTTTATACAAAATACAATGTTATCCTGATTTTTTATGGTAGTATTTAACACACTAATATCTGGTTAGGATTAAACAGAGTCAAATTTAAATCACTGCAACAGATTGGCATTTTAAAAATTTTTTTATCCATTTGTTGTATTATATAGACTATTCTGTTTACTTTTTAATTTCTTTTTTAAATCAAGAGGATTTATTTCATATAATGGAACAGAAATGAATCTTGGACCATATTTGATTAATTTGTAATTATTGAAAAAGCTGATGTCAAGTTACTACTCTATTGTAAAGCCATCAGCTTTTTGAACTGAAAAAATAAATTTCTCAGAAATTTCTGGGTCCTATGGGTACTGTATTTGTTCATATTAAAAAACATATATATTTTTATTTAACTTTTATTTTTGATAGTGATTAATGAAAAGAAGTGCAAGATTGTGCATATTATTAATCAAATTATTATATTATTAACGTGTCTTTATATTTGTATTGAAAAAACCAAAAATATTCCAATCCAACAAAATATTTAATATAGTGCTTCCCAGATATAACATTGTATTTTATACTGTATATTCAGATATGATTTGGGTCTTTCCTATTCCCTGTCTTTTGAAAGACATTCTGAGAAAAATACAATATATAACTGACATCTTCCCATTATCTTTCAACAATAACAAAACTAGAACAAACAATATTTTCAGAAATATCATCATAATATACATTAATAGTAAAATGTAGTTAGCTAGGTGGATGTATGGATATTCCTTTTGTGGTTGAATTACTGTACCAAGTCTTACAAATAGATCATCATTAGGAAGGTTTTAGAATAAGGGTGTAGAAAAATTATCATTAGAAAGAATTTCTACAACAGCCAAAATTTTTTGTCATTATTAATAATAAAAAAATATAATTTTAATTCAAATTCCTCTAAAAAGACAAAATCTACAAGTGTGATATAACCTAATAATGGCTATCATATAATTCCTTGTATGTGTTTAGAGGAGATTTTCCAGTGAAACTTCAATTTTAAGATTAAACAAGATTTTTGTTAATTTATATGAGCAGGTAATGCCTAATTATTAAAAATTTATGTTAAAATATCAATGTGAATTCAAATTCCTATTAATTCTAATAATAATATATATAAAAATTTCAAAATATCTCTGAAGAAACTTAAAATTTTTTTTTACCATAATTTGCCAATTTTGGACAAAATTTACAATTCTATTTAACTTTTCATATAACTTGACATTTGTAGTCACTCTTGACATAAATATATTATTAAAAAAAAGTTCTTATTAACTGTTCACAATCATTTCACATCAGTATCCTTTTGGCTGTTAAAAAATACCAAATGCAGAACTACATTTATCATGCTCAACAGTATAAAATTAATTTTTAGACCATTAGATACTAACTGTAGTCATCAATTATTGCACAGTTGTTTTATAATGTGAGTCAGATCCTACTCCACAAACTTATATGATGCTGGAGAGCACTATACTTAAGAAGCAACATGGTGAACAATGACAGAATTTCTTAAAATTTATCATTTTTAGTCAATTTTTCTATTAAAATAATACAATATAGAAGAAATCATCAACTTTTGAATATTAAATAGCTGTTTTAAGTTTTAATTTAATATAATTATCAATTGAAGAAGTTTTGTAGGAATAATGTTTGAGATTTGTAGTGATATGGTTCAAAGCTAAAAGCTAGTGAAAGGTGTTCAATTTGCAGATGTGTTTAAGTCCAAATCTTGCAAAAATTTAACATATCAGTATGAAATTTTCAAAATACATTTAAAACATATGGGAACAGATTTTGTGTATATCAATTTTATCGATTTTGACATAGAGTTTTAAAAGTATATTATTTTGGAATATTTTATAATACCTTTTTAAATGAAATTTTTGACCACATTATAATTTTACTAAGGTTGATTTGATGAAGATATTATGAAACTACATTGAGGATTCTAAATTTTAATGTAATTTTTTCATGCCATTTGATAAAAAAATGACAATAATATGAAAATTTTTAAACTTGATATTATTTATTTAATGCTCATTAGCATATGGAAGTTAGAAATGCAATATGAGGTGGTTCTAGGGTTAATGTCAATTTAAATTACATGATTTCTCAGTTATCCTAATTTTTAATCTGAATTAAATTTCAATCTACAACTTCAATCTTAAAATGAAAATACTATAAAATGACAAGGAAAATATTATTTGTTAGTAGTCAATAAAAAAAATTAATCCCAAGGAAAATACATATAATTCTTGGGATTTGAGATTTATGAATTTTATGGTATTTTACAAGAAAACCATATGAGATTTTATTGGGGCCTAACTACAGTGTTATCCAAGAGTTACCTATATTTCCTGATATCAATTAGAAATTCAATTTCTATGCAATTAAGTTAAATTATAAATATATAGATATCAGAAAATACAGGACACTCTCATATAACATAGTAGTTATAGTGTATATACCAGGGGTGGCCAACAAGTCAATTGCGATCGACCGGTCGATTGCGAAGCTAATTTTGGTCGATCACTCGCAATGTCTTAACTTAGAAACCGATTAGACTACATGATAAATAGAGCACTAATTTA
>WUQG02136895.1:0-24204 GCA_011317285.2 Androctonus mauritanicus | reverse complement strand
CACAATGTGTCGACAGCACCATTTACCTACAGAATTCCAAACAACAATGTTATTATGTATTTGCTAGACGCCAGAGAGTATCAAAAAACTTTTCCTTCTTGATGCAAAGTTAACCCTGCCAGTGCAAAATTACTCCATTTTACGGTATAAACAAATTTTAAAATAATTTCTTAAAATATTTTTATTCAAAAAATTTTAAAAATGGTGCTTTTCTGTATGTTTTCCAGAATAATTCTATTAATGTTTATCAAAACTTGCGATTAATCATTGAATATGCTTCCTATCTCTTTCACTGATGATTATGTTGAAGAAAGTCTGTTACTTTCTACAAAGAATACTATCCATTTCCATCGGTGGAACTCTTTATTGTATTACAATAGAAGTTCACTTCTCTCTTACAGAATGCTACAAGGAACATTTTACATAAAATATAACACAGTAGAACACGAACATTAATTTGAACACGTATGAATGATGAAGATGTCGAATCGTCCTAGAATGTCGAGGACCGATGTTTCCGAGGGCGCGCACGTGACATCGAAGTCGCTCTGGCCGAAGGGAAAAACACAAAAGTCGGAGCCAAGAGAAAATAGTAAAAGGTCAAGTAAAAAGTGATTGCTCGACGAGTTGTTTGACCTTAAATATTGGTCGAGGTCGAGATTAAACTCGCCTTGCGTTCGTTGATGTTGCCACGAAGACGGTCGCCTCACTATAAAAAAATAATAAAAATAATTACAAAATAATACTGCATCTTAGTTATGGACATTGCTGAAATATAAAAACAACTGAAATATTAACTGAGCGTTACTATCAAGAAAATACTGCAAATATTATATTAAACTGAGTTCTGTAAATTAAACTATAAGAGCAAAAAAAAAAAAAAATTTGATGGGATTTTTTTGCTTAGATATAGTGAAATTTTATAGTTGTTCTAACAAGTAAAACAAATATTCTTTACTTTTTAATGTTAATTAAAATGGTAATTTAACTTATATAAAACTTTATCATCTTTAATTGAGATCATTCATAGTACCGGTATAAATTTAAAAAAAATATCGATTTAATTTAATCAGTTGGCAAAGCATTTGATTTATTCATTTATTTAAAAATTATAGTTTAAAATTCGAGACTGATACGTAGAATAATTTTAGAAACTTTTTATAATGTAAAATCATTCAAAATGAAATTCACTTATATAGTAAAATATTTTACTCGAATTAAACAAGTCCGTCATTGCATTGTTTTAATTTTCACAAGAAGGCAAACTTGGAAAGAAAAGTTCTTACTATCTGATAGATCAGTATTTTCTAAACTGATTTATCAGATACTGAGGAGCATGGCATTAAGGGGCGCTAATCTATGGCAAGGGGTGCGCAAGAATTAAAAAGCCATCATTTTTGAGACAAACAAACAAACAAATAATAAATTCAAATTGGTATCGAAAAAAATGAATCAGCAAAAGAGTTATAAAAACATAACCACATATCCAAAAACTTTCTGTGGTAGTTATTTTAAAGACAAAATATCCATCTCCTTTAGTGATTGAAAAAGAATGGCGAGTAGCGATATCTTCAATGACACCCAAGATTTGAGAGAATTTGTGCTGAAAAACCAGCCCATCTATCTCATAAAATATTATATTGCATTAAATATGTAGTCTATTTTTCAATTTTAGGTTTGTTTAATTGTACAGTATTAACAATTATTACACCATAATACATATATATTTATTATGTAAAAGAACTTTATTTATACGAAATATAGTATATTGTTTTGTTGTATTAAGTTATAAGTAGAAAGTATTTATAAAATTAGACAGCTATGAAAATGAGGGGAAGTACTGTACCAATTTTTTATGAAAAAAGGGTGATATAGATACAGAAAGTTTGGAAACCACTGTGTTAAATGTAAATAACAAAACATCTTTGCTATTCTTAATTTATTTTTATACAGTTTTAGATCTTTCATTTAAATATAGCATTATTATTTTCGGAAATAGTTTATTTATCAAGTGAAATAAAAATTACTAACACTTGAATTTAAACAACTTTATTATTCATTTTCTTTTGTACTTAAGCTATCATAAACAAAACACTTTCATATCCTTATGGTTTTGTTTATACTACTGGAAATATTATTTAAGCATGTTATTCATTAAGTGTACATAATGTGAAAAAGATGTTTCCTGTGTTTCTTAATATAGGAATGCAAGAAAAAAAAAAAAATACTTAATGAATATTTTTGAAATATTTAAGTTTTTATATATCTCAATCTTGTTTTCTGTCAGACAAGTTCTTAGAAATGACGTTTCTAAGGAGTCTCTTTGAAAGTTCTGTTATATAATGACATTTCTGTTAAGTACAACAATGTGACATTATTCTTGTCTCTGTTACACATCTGTGACATTCCTGAAGTAAATATCGAGACTGTCAGCAATTTTGGGATGTCATTGGCATGTAATCAATTCGTGTCAAGAATCACTAGGACTATGTGACCTTTTATCTCAATATAAAGCTAGTACATTTTCCTCATTTTTATGTAATCTAAATCACGTTTGTTTCTTTTACGAAATTAAATACTTCATCGTTACTTATCATAATTTTAAATATCTGTCCTCTAAAACAAATATTTTGATTCGCAAACTGAGTTAGAAAAAATTACTACAAAAAATATTTCATATGCTGTTACGACTTAAATCTTTCATTAAATTAAGTAGAAGAATATATATATTTTGTTCTTCTACTATAAAAATTTGTATTTATTTTTCTCATTTCACAGAAAATTAATAAACAAAATTTGTATTTAAAAGTAAATTTCTAAAATCTAATCAAATCTAAAGTTTATTCCTTTTTTAAAAGAATTTCAATTGGAAAGAAAATAGAATTTTTATTTTTATTTATTTTTTATTATATTTTTAGATAATTTTTAAATGTAGTCGTTTATAAAATTTAATACTAAATAGTTTAAATTTTAGAGAAAAATAATTTTATAAATGTATATATATATATAAACGTTAATTAATAGCATGCGAAAAAAATTATACAAAAATTTTTGTTACGCTTCTCCTAATGGGTTTGTGTATACAACAAAATAATAATTTTGATTTAGTTTTAAATACTGCATATGTAAATCTTTAATGTTCTAAATATCAATAAACGATATTATAATTTTTTAAATGTGTTTAAAGCGCTGCTAAGTTTTCCGCTTCATAGTAAACACTATTATCACTCTTGCTGGACTAGCGGATAGTTTGATTTTTTTCAATAATAGTCAATATTCTTTTTTTATAACCATACAGAATGTTATAAACGAAGTCACGTCCACAATTCTTTCTCGAGTATCTTATTATAAAACTACTTTAAAACTTTTTTTGCTAGGTTACTGATAGAACTTGAAAACGGTAAAATAAAAAAAGAGATAGATCCCATCAAACACATTTCTTTCATTTAATAAGAATTTCTCTACGAAAGGAGTGTAATGAATAAAATTAATTAAATTATTTCTTTTTATATATATATATATCTATCTACACCAAAGTTTGCTAAAAAGAGAAATTCGTTTTATATTTATAAATTATTTAATTATGTTGCTAGCAAATAATTAAAAAAAGCAAAGTTGGTTTAAGTATTTTAACGAGGAAGACTTAATAGCATAATTAGTTAAATTAATTTATTTATATAAAAGAAAAAAAAATATTTCTAGAAAGTTTAATTTGCAAAAAAATGAATTTTTACTTCCGAATTTGTTATTTTAAAACCGTCTAATTTGCTTAATTTGATATATATAATAGTAAATAATAATAATAAAAAAATAATTATTAAAATTTTCAATAATTAAAGTAAAACAAGTTAATTTAAAAATGTTTAAACGTAATATTGAAAACATAATTACATGTGACATAACAGAATAAGTAATTATAATTACGGTAGAATAAATGTTTATTTATCTCTCTTTTTTAATTATTTGGATGAAAATTAATATAGATTTGACAAATTCATTGAATGATATCACTGAAGTGCAGGTATGAATATTTAGGAAACTCAAATCTTAAGTCATTAACAGGTTTTCGATTAGAGAGGAGACCATAAAAACTTAATTACTACAACTTTTCAAGATACAATGCGTCCAACACATCATTAAAGTCGTCTCTGGATGAAAAGATATTTAATCTTTCTTTCTAAGTTGTTAAAGAGAAAATACGGAAAACTTGTTGAATACAAACATGAAATTTAATTTTCTCCATCACTTTCTTCGGAAGTTTCAAAATTACCTTTGTAATTGATGAAGTAAATTTCTTTAAATGGATTCTTTATTACTCCCATCATCATTTAAAAGTTAGCAAAAAAAAAAAAAAAAGAAAGAAAACATAAGATTAAAACTTTTGAGTTTAAGTAAATTAATAATTATTAAAAGTTACTAATAATACTTTTTATGATAAAGTATTAACAGTTAAAGTTTAAAAATAATATTATATTGGACATAATTTAATTATGAAACTGTTAATTAATTTTTTTAAATAAAATTTTGAAAAACAACTCTACAGTTAATAAACATTCTAACAGAAAAAAAAATATTAAGGAATATTAATAATTTAAATAAAAGTTTTCTAGGAAAGATTAAAAAAAACATTCACATCGAAGTATATTTAAAGGAAGAAGTAAATTTTGATACAAATGTTGGTATGAAGTTGGATAAGGAAGGAACTGTATATTCTTGTGTAACTTATATAATATTACCGTAATGTTGCTTGAGATCTAATAAATGGTAATTCGTATGATGTGCTAGTTTTAATGCAAAGTAACGAGATACATTACAATAGAATAGAGGTAGACGTTATATTACAGGATGTAAGATGAGAATGATATCTAATGATATGACCAAGAATTATGTACATAATGTCGACGAGTTAAATATTTTGTAAGAGTAGGAAGCGTATGGATTCTAATTTATGCCGATTTAGTTATATTCAATAGAAAAATTGTAAGATTTTATATCAAAAACTAGACATTGAACATAGATAATAAATTGAACTAAAAAGAATTTAAAGTAACCAAATGTTTAGACTCCTATGAAGATAGTAATATAATTATATTGTTTTAGTATAATTTTATATATAAAAGCGATGAAGAAAATAATATAAATTCTTCGAGAATATTAATAACTCAGGAATGCGAATTCTACCCCATGCCAATGGGCATTACGAATAATTGTATAAAATTATACGTATGGGACTACAATATAATTTGGATTCCTTGTTTCTGGCAAAATTTCCTATATTTCTAGTAGAATCGTCATTAATAAAATAAATTCCAATCTAAATAAATCTAATATATTCATCACAGCTTTTCTATGATATTAGTATAATCGCTTGAAAGATTTTATTATAAAGATAATTGAACGTAGGTCATCGAAGAACTGAAAGGTTGTACATTAATAAAGTTAACAAAGTGACAGGAATATTAAAGATTAGTTCATTTTACAATAGATACATCATTAGAATTATTCATATAAATAAAAAAATATATATTTTCTGATGTTTAAGTTCCAAGGTTCTTTTATCGATTTATTCGCAAATTTTATTATATATTCTATATGGTAGCCTACCACAAAAATTTATTATTAAATGCTTCTTGTATTATTTTATGTTATATGTGATTTCTATACTTAACATTCATGCTATTCGTAAAAAATGGACATTTAATTTTGTAAATAATTAAAATAATGCTCGTCTCAAATTAAAAATAATACTGGAGATAAAATATTATTAAACAGATGGAAGATTTATTTAAATTATAACAATAATGCAAATGTTAATGATAAATTATCTTGTCATAATAATTATGAAAAAAAATGCAAACAAAATCCTTTAATAAAACAATAAAAATAAATTTATAAAACATAATATTTGTATAGAAAGCAAAGAATTAATTAAAAAAATGTTTTCTCTTTGTGTAGGCGAAAATATAAACAATAATAATTAAAACATAATTAATGTTTCAAGGTGTAAATAGACGTTTATAATGCATGAATGTTTTTAAATTTTATTGATATAAAGCTATTATAAATAATAAAATTTTATAAAGTTTTATAAAAACAAAGAATGATTACTGTTTCAATGAAAAGCAAAATATGGTAAAAGTATAGTAAATTAATGCATATCTGTGAGATCTGTGAAATTATAAAAATATATAAATATGATTAAGATAGGCCTACTTTAATGTGAAAAATTAGTGTTTTTTTCTCCTTAAAAAAATATTCTATATGAGGCATTCGTATCTTTTTTTCTGAAGGAACATTTTTTTTCATAATTACATACCAGAATGATCATTCAGAAGAAAAGTTTAAACTAAGTAAACTTCTGGAAAATAATTGCAGTGCTCATGAGCATCAGGTTAAGAACTCTATTTTTTGTTTGATTGAAAAATAAGTAACAATAACTATTTAGATAATTTCACAATCAACATTTTCTAAACACAACTCTCAAGAGACGTAACTGTTAAATGGGATGATGCTAAAATTGTTAACTCACTGTGTCCTAATGAGTTGAGATTCATTTTCATGAGATTTGGATAATTTATCTCCATAGCCAAAATGAAAGTCTAATTTCATTTTGGCTATGGAGATAAATTATAAACTGAAAAATACATAAATACATAATATTAAATTATATTATAAGTTTTTTACGTGTTTTTTTACAAAAACATTAAATTATAAGAATTTTTTTAATAATTTCTGACTAATTTATACAGAATGAATTCTTTTTTTAATATCTCTTCTTTACCTATAAATAGAAAAAAATATATAAAATATAAGTCCATTATTTTTCAAAGCAAATATTAATAACTTCAATTAAATTCGTAACATTTAATTGGATAAAAATATTTATGTATTTTTCAGTTTATAATTTAATTAAATAAAATCAGCTTTGGAACTATTATAGAAGAAGAATTTTTCAAAATGAAAAAATTAATACAACTTTTTCACTGCATCTAAAATTTATTTTTAAAAAAATTAACTTGGATTTGTAACTTTTTTTAGAATTAAGAACAAGTTTATAATCTTTTTTTTTTCCTCCTATCGTCTCTCCTGAAAATTTTTATTTGAAGGTAGACATTTCTATAAAAAAAAAAATATCAAGCAATTGAAAACTTTTAAAAGTTAGCTAAGAATTACTTTCACTTCAAATTGGTTTCTTCCTGTAGCGATCAGTAGATAACTAAAACCCTTTAATCCCCGTGAACTGCTACAATGTAAAAATCGTCGTAATTTAAATAAACTTATGACTTTATTGGATAAAAATGAACAAAAAAATTTTTATAAATTTTATCGCAAGTTAATTAGAAAAATGATATCTTGCATTACGTATCGTTAACGAAATGGCATTAAAGAATATTTTACTTTTTTTTTTAATTTAATAAAAATCTACTGTTTATTTGATATACTTAGTATCATTTTCTATCAAGAAACTGATAAATAACAGTAGAAAAAAAAACATAAAATTACTACCGAAAGATAATTTTTACGATTTTACTTGAACATTTTTCTTGCATTGTATCAAGTTATCAAAACGCGTATAAAAAAATTGATACGGTACAAAGATGAGAATTTTTTTTTTCTAAAATTATTAAAAGAAAGCACGATTAATATTCTGTTTTAGTTTATATGCGATCGCGAATATATTTTAAAATAATGATTGGCTAGTGCAGGAAGCCTCAGGAGTTTTATTTTAAATTCAGAAACTGCTTTCGATATCCAAATACTCAATTTAAGCGAATTAAATTTTACAAATTAACTTGAAGAAAAGACACAACTTAACATGCTAATTCGAATTTAGTATTGGTGAATTTGAGTCGATACTTTTCGACTAGGCTATGCTCGAAACTATTATTCCTTATAATGAAGTCGAGTTGATGAGGAGGAAGATTCTTAATGAATACCAAAATAAATTCAAAAATATATTGAATTTATAAATTATACTTGTAAAAGAATTTAATTTAATTTTTTAAAATTAAATTATACATGTATATATGTATATATATATATATATATATATATTTTTTTTTTTTTTTCCGAATTCAATAAGCCAGTTTCTTATTTTTTTTTTTATTTTAATTAATTTGCTTGTTTAATTTTTTATCCACTTTTTACAGAATATATTTCTTTTCAGAAGAAAAAAATAATATTAAAGTTATGTCTTAATTATAACTGTGTGGATTATTAAATATTCAAGTATTATTATTCTAAAAATTTAATTAATTTAATATTCAGATGCAAATAAAGTTAGTATCATTCCATATTAAAATGAATGGTGTAACGATTTCGAGCGAAAACATAATTATTTTTATCTATTCAATAAATTTTGTGAAATTTGGTGAAAATTTAATTATAATTTTTAATTTCATTTTGTGACTTAAAAAAAAATCAATGTTTTGAATTTATCAGAATATTTAGTTAAAAAGAAAAAAAAATAATAATGTGAAAACATGGTTGTAATAATGGTAATGGAAAACATGATATTTATTTCGCATGAAAGCACAAGGAAATTGTGTAATCACAATTTATTTGATAATGATGTAGCGAAGAGTTATAAGAATTTAATGAATAAAATAAGTCACATAAATTTCCGATATTTTCACATCTTGAGTTATAAAGATGAACAAGAAATAAGCAGATAAAAATGCCAATTCTACCTATAGAAATAATAAATCTTATTGATATTTTTTTGGCGATCATTACAGCACTAAATTCATATGACAGCTGTCATGGAAAAGTCCTAATTGATGGCAACCAGTCGTACCAAATACCAAATTGATGTCGATGGACAGACTCGAATCTAAATTACTTAAAATACATCTACGTATGGTAACATTATAGCGAATGAAGCTATAGAAAAATTTCTATTGGATAATATTCTAATATTAATGCTGAAATATTAATTAAATAATGTTAAAATGCATTTATTCTAAGCGATAATTGGATTTATAGATAAGGAAGAGCGATAATAAATAATCGAAAAGTAATTGGGAGATAGAATAAATGAACATACTAGAGCTTTAAAAAAAATAATAAGAAGAAGAACATATTCATATATGTGGTTGTAGTATTGATTTAAATACAGTAAAGATATTAAATTTTGAAAAAAAAGAATATAAACGTAAATTAAAAGAAAAAACTAAAGAAATAATATAAAAAACTTATAATTAATAATAGTAATTTATTTAATAGGAATAAAGGGATAGAAATAAACAACATATGAATTAATATGATTAAAAAGAAAAATGTAAAAATATACGACAGAGGAGTTGACGTCATAGAATAATTGTATGTAAATTAAAATATAAAATAACAAAGGGGAAGATTTAGATGTTGTTTAAAATAAAATTTAAAAATTATATAGTGTAATATTAAAGAAGATAAATTAATAGAATACAATCAAAACTAAAAATATAATTAAAGTTAAAAAAATTTGAAATAATTTAATTAGAATATAATTTAAAAAAATATATTTGCTTATAAAATAAGGAGATAAGGTTTAATTGTGAAACAAAAAAACGGTGTAAAGAGAGCTGGAAAAGGGAATATCGAATATTACGTAAATTAATATGGAAAAGAATTTTAAGAATTGTTAAAGATGAAATAATTGCAAAATATCTTATGTAAAAATTTTCGTTTTAATAATTTTAAATATTTTTACTAAAATATACTGATGAGGAGTGGAGGCAAATTAGACCTCCAATTCGAAATGCATTTATCATTGGAAAATAAAAAATTTAAGCTGTTGTTACTTGAAGATCGAGCTGATTAAGAAATGGACCAGAAGAAAATTGTAACTGAAAAGTAAAATAAAATAGATCAGCGTTTTTCAAACTTTTTTGACTGCGATATACTGCAGGAATGGCCCAATATACGTGTATTGGGCCATTCCTGCAGTAGATCGGAATGGCCTGGATCTGTTTTGTATTTGTATTCCTGTGGATCTGTTTTGTACTGTGACCCAATATACGTGTGATAAATCAGATAAATTTTATGTAAATTATTCTCATTTATTCGTTATTAACTAATGCTAAATATTTGTTATGAATGGTACATATTGGTACAAATAAATTGTTTTCAGAAAAGTTTTATAAGTTGTATTCTAAACATTTTTGTGCATTTCTGTTTTGTTCGTTGTGATTCAATTTGTTTATTTCGCGATTCACTAAAGATCGCGACCTGCAATTTGAAAAACTCTGAAATAGACTGACAAAAATATGATCTAAAAATTTTCAAAATGATGAATTTTTAATAATGATAAATTTTTTATTTTTAATAATGAATTTTTACACTTAATAATGAAAAAAGTAACGATTGCAATGATTAAAAATATCATGAAATATTTTTAAAAACAAATTTCATGGATTTTTTAATGATGAAATGAGGTAGAAAACAAGATTATATGATGGTGAATTTGATTGTTGTGTTGTTTTCCCCGGTATTGTTGCGTTATTAATGTTTAATCGAGTTTAAACTCTTGTTATATTTTTTAAAATTAAATAAAAACATTAAATATCCATTATATATTGTATTATTATTTATTTATTTTATTAATTTAAAGTTACAATATATTCCAATTTAATTAATATATTGGTCAATCCAATAAAAAGTTCGATAATATAAATTAAGACTTATTATTCATTAAGTGATTCTTAATTAATTTATATATTCTTTATGAAGATTATAATTAATATTGGAGCTGAGCTATATAATTTCCATTAAAATTGTGCATCGATATTTTTATATGAGCTACATTAATGCAATACTGTATTTTTTAAGATAATGTAGATAGCAATGTAAACCAGTACAGATATATGTCCAAATAAATATAGGAAACATATCTGTAGTTGGGTGATAGAAGAAAAGAGGGACTATGATATATAGTTTAGAACAATAACTATAAAATATAGTAGAATATATTACTATGTTAATATAGCAGAATATATTACTATGTTAATATAGCTAATGCTTGTTTAGAGTATGCAAAATAGAACTAATATAACGACGAGGATAAGTATGCATATTTTAATAGTATTAAACACAACTTATTAACATATAGAAGAATATTATTCATTTAATTATACGGAATTTGCAAATCGTATAATGACAATTACGGAATAAAAAAATGATACAGTGATGCTGTAAAATAATAATATAAATAAGTGGAGAAATATATAAAATTTTCTTTAGTTTGCATGTAGCAGTGGTGTTCAACCTTTTTTACTATGCGAGTTACTTTTCTATACTAAGTTATTCGGCGATCTACTCTCTTACTAGATCACGTTCTCCTAACCTGATATCTGATTATGTACAAGTATGCAGTTAAGTGCGCTCACTCACTTCGGAGGACCCACTCTTCCAGACCTAAAAACTTTAAAGAGACTAAAAACTTTATTTATCACTTTTCGTTATTTTAATACAACAAATAAAATATTTATTTCTCTATTTTGGAAAATCAAAGTTAAAAAAACAACAGATTGATTACAAACTCATAAGTTACAGGAAATGCTGATTGATTAAAAAACAATTTAATGTGAAATTTGACATTGTTTGGAGCTCGCAATATTTTCCTAGTCAGGTTGATATGAAAAAGTGGCCTATGGCAGACAATCATCCAAATGATTATTTGTAATTTGGTTTCTTGATTTTTTTATGACGTTCATATTTAAAAAAACGGATTCTGACAAGTATATCGATCCGAAACCCGACAGAATTTTTTGCACAATATCAGTTAATATTGGAAACTTTCATGCGTATACTTCCAAATGATAAGAAAATTATTGATTTGACAATTTTAACGAAAAATAAATAAACACTAGCAATATACTTAAAGAGAATTAAAAAATAATATAAAATAATGATAAATTATTATTTTTCAGCTTTAATTAAATTTGTAAAAAGGAATAAAAAAGAGATCAACCAAAATCACTCCGCGATCGACGGGTTGAACACTGCTGGCATATATTCTTAGTTTAATATAATAACAACTTTGGTAATATAGTTAAAGCAATTTTAGAAATTCCGTTATGCCATTGAACTTAAAATTATGTTTGAAGTGTTTATTACGTATATTTCGTAGATATTTTTAATTGAACAAGTTGTTGAAATCTTAAACTGTTATGATTCCTAGTTTTGTGATGAAGTCTGTTGGTTGAAAATCAATGAATTCTCTTTCCAAATGCACGATGTGTTCAGTTTGACCGTAACTAAATAATAGATTAGATAAGTATCTATTGGTTGACTATGATTACTATTATATCTATTGGTTTAGATAGAATTAAACAGTATGATAATGATGTGAAGATTCTAATTTAGATTCTTAACTGTGTTATTTATTTGAGTAGGTCACTTTACATTACGAATGAATTTAATTCTACAAGTAACACATAATATATTAATAAAACATCTACAGTTTCCAATAAATGCTTCAATAAAATTCACTTTCCACAAAGATTTTCGTGATATTTTCGATTTTCGTTCAATTTATTTTTTGGTAAAAATTAAATTACAGTATCTTTTCTATACGATAATATGGAACAGATGCCTACTAATTATAATTTTATATTTCTTTTTATTCAATTTAAATTAATCAAACGAAAAAAATTTTGAATAAACCTCAAAATATTTTTATATTTAATAGAAAAGTGCGAACAAATTATGCATATGTAATATTCGAATAAAACAAAATATGGGAAAAAATTCTCTTTAATAAAATGATAATTTAATTAATTATCAATAATTAAATAAATTATTTATAATAATTTATTTAATTATTGATAATTAATAAATAATCAATAATTTACTTTTAATTTACTTTTTAATTATTTAAAGTAAGATACATGAATTTTTTATTATGATATTTTATTTTACACTTTTATCACAATGTATTTCATAATTTTCTATTTATGATATTTACCATAATATATACTGAATATATGTTTTCTGTTGGATTTTTAAAAATAACAATATATCATTTACAAATATTTTTTTTCTTAAATAGATTTAAAAATTATTATTAACTAAATTTACTAATTAAACTGATTTATTTATTCCTATAACGACCATGATTTAGTGTAGGCCTATCTACATATTATGGTATATATAAACGACCATTTAAGTTTGGTTTATTACTGCCATATTAAATTCTGGATAATATTTGAAACAACCATTTATATTGTAATTGGTAATAATGCAAATTTATTGTAAACATAATCTCAAAAATTTGCAATTTATATATTATTATCTTTCATTAAACTTTTACGTACGAGTAATCGCTATATAATATCGCAAATACTTATAACGCAATGTTTAAGCAAAGGAATTAGTAATCCAAATATTTATCAATAAAAAATTAAAGAATATCTTGATTTAAAAATGTTAAGTTGTTGAAAAAGGTATTAATTCAAGCTGTGATGAATATAAGTAAATACGAAGAGTGAAAGATATTTTCAATGTTATACATAACAAGAATAGAAGATATATGTGAAGAAAGAAAAATATTTTATATTTATGCAGATATAAAGAATTATTGAATAAAATCATAAGTATTAGCCTTATATCATTATCGATAATTTAGAAAATTTTCGTTACTCGATAAAACTTTGATGTCTTATCAAATTCTAAGGAAGTCCCATGAGAGATAGCATTCCAAGGGAGTTCATTAAAATAACAGCAAGGAACCGAAAATATTAATATTCAATCTAGTTTAAAAATTTATCGACTTTAAAATTCGTCTAATGAATTTGTACAAATCATTATGTTATTTTAATCCTTTCACCTAAGGCAAACATTGAATAAATGTGAACAGTCAGCTTTGGTTATCATTTGACGAGTTCTGTTTATGTTAACAAAAACTAGTTAAGTAAAATAATTGATTTATATTTTAGAAAATATTAAATTTAGATCATAATTGAAAAGTTTCAAATTAATCATTCTATTATAAGATTAAGAAATGACATTTAAAATTATTTAAAAATAGAAGTAAATACCTGTAAGTATATATATATATATGACGTATATTTAACTTTAACGAGGATTATGTATTAAAATTTTCTTAGTAAATAGATTATGAGAAAAAATAGAATCCACTTTTTAAATATATTTTTATCAAACTAAAATGTATGAATAAATTTAATGAAGTCATATACATTGATATGAAGTGTATACGACACTTTATATTCCTTATTAACAAAATATTAATAATTAATAGAATTGATCAAGTTTAGATTAAAAATTATATTTATAAACAGAGGAAAAAAAATTCTTTATAAAATATTTTATAAATAAACAAACAAAAATAGAGAAAATGCTGACTGTTCTGGAACGAAATGAATTTCTTCATTGGGCATACGTATAATAAGATAAAGGAAAACTGAAATATTTCAATAACTTTAAAAAAATAATAATAATAAATGAAAGAAAATGTACAAAGAATGATTCGTATTGATCGAGAGCAGGACTGAAATACAAATCAATTAAGTAATTTTTTTTAATTAATTGCCAAACTAAAATTAAACATTGATCCATAAGAAAATATTCTTAACTAGAATGTATTAAAAATGAAGAATGAAATTCGAAATGAAAAATATCAAAAGTTGAAGGACACGCAAATGAAAGATATTTATCTTTTCAGTTTTTTTTTTTTTTTTTTCTAAATGGAATGAAAAAAATTCCGTTTTAATTTTAATAAATTAAATTTATATTATTTTCTTTCAAATTTTACGTATGATACGAGAGGATTTGCTTTTAAAAATTTTATTTTGTTGACAGTTTATAAAATAAATTAAAAATTTTATTCGAATAGTATAAAATTCTTTTTGAGATATTTTTTAAAAATAATTGTTATTTCGATTTACTACAAAGAACAGAATTAATCAATCTAAAAACATTTCCAAATTGAAAAAAATTAATCATTCTGATTATCTTCTATTACAAACATAAATCGCAAGAATTTTTTTTTAATTTAATTTTTTTATAATTTATTTTCTTTCGGATCACGCATTTTCCATTTACAATTTTTACGTTTATTTCTCTTCTATTCAGGACTGACGTTAGATATGTATATATATATATATATTTTACATTTTACATTTTTTATTTTGTTTACTGAATAGAAAAATATTTATTTTCATTCCTACATTTTTTCTTATAGAAAAAATTCTATTCGAATCATAAATATTACAGGATCAATGTTTAATTTTGAATAATTTATCGTCATTAAATCTCGAAACTTATCGGAATTTCAATTTTTTATGCAGGAAAGAGTTAAAAATAATGGCGATCCATAAAAAAAAATTCAGTCTTTCTCATTATTGAAGCCAATTAATCAATGGTAAAATTGATAAATATGTTATTTTAATATTATAATTAACTCATATTACATAATTACAGGAAAGAATTACGTCGTGAGAATTATAGAATTAATGGTAATCCGAGAAACCGATTTATTAATAAATTTGATAATTTATTTATTGCATACATTCAAGTTGTTCAATTCTGGAGAGGTTGAAGAGTAATTTGTAAGTGTAATTAGAAAGCAAGCGGAATGTTATTTTAAGTGAAACCATTCAGTAAAACTCATCTTGAGTGATGATGATTTGAAAGGACTCTTGGGAACACTCGACTTTTACTAGATTTCTTGCTCTTCTGCAACGATTGTGCAGTGTGCAATTCCCTTCCACTGATTAATGGATAGTTTTATTTATTTAACGATTGCGAACAAAAACACTTTACGCAAAAAAATGACTTGCAAACGAAGCAAAATATATATATATATACAGATTGTTTTTATCATTCATATTTTAATATTTTTTTATGATTACTTAATTTTCCTTCTATTTTTTTCGTCGAAATTCGGGGCAAAATATATGCATAGGTTTATATATGTATTTGTTAATTTTGTATGACACTAAAAAATTTTCTTATAAATCATTTCGTTAAAAATTGAAAAAAATTTGCGATTTTAATCAATAAACTTCTCGAATTTATTTATTATTTATAACTAGATAAATTTGCATTTGTAATTTTTCCTCCTTAAAAAATGTCATTAAAGATGAATAGGATGGTTTATGTTAAAGGAAAGAACGAAGTTAAATAATAATATTTTACCATAATAAATTATTCACAGAACTATTTTTGACATTAAAATAATTTCAAAAGAAAGATGGCGAAGTATTACGTACCTTGTAAAATATTTAAACAAAAAATTTCTCAATAATTTTTCTTGTTATTTTTTTAATAATTAAATTTTTCTAATAGTAATTAACATTCTAAAAGATGAAGTATGAATAAAATCAAGTTAAAATAGATAGTTTAATCGATTCTTTGAAAATGATAGAATTCGAGTGAAAAATTCATTTAAAAAATTTCTGTTGGATGGAAGAAGATATTTATCTTTATTTTTATTGAATTTTTTTTTACATTAATCTAATTTTGATGCTAGGAATGTAAGATAAGTATTTGTATTTTCGCTTCGCACCAATTCTTTCTTCTTTAGAGAACTGGACAGAAAGTCAATAACGTCATAACCTCTATATAGACTGTCACGAAGTTGCTTGCGTAGCAGATGCGACTTAAGAACAGATAGATATTGATTTCATCTGATCTCACGAAAAAGCAGATATTCTCACGTAGCATAAGTTTATCATAGATAAATTTTATCAAATATCTACGATAATTTCATTAATAAGACATAATATTAAGAATTAAAGTTCTTTTAGATAGTTAAGTTTTCAGATTTTAACTTAAATAATCTTGTAAGTAACGAATATTACATTCAGAATATCATTTTTTTTTGTTCGTGATCTACATTAATTTAAATCAAATATTCAACATAAAAATGATGCATTTTATAAAATTAATAATTTATTTCGATACTAAAATAGTAAAAAAATAATAATTTATATTGATTTTTAAGTATATATTATTACGAATATCAGATTCTTTTTCTATAATTTACTCCGGTGGGCTATAATAAGATTTATGCATTTAGTTTTAGTTTTATTTTACCTGATGTATATGTTCTCTTCTGGGAATTAAAAGGAGTTATATTTGTGATGGAAAAAATGAACTTACTCTAAACTTAAAAGATAAATTGTAAGAGGCGTTGAATATAAAATAAACAGCACATCTACTGAATTTACTCTGCTTTGCCATCTCTAGAGACTTCTTGTCAAGTATCACGTCCAAGAAAGAAGCTCGAATTTTACAATGCTGTTTTGGTTTTAGACATCAAACATTCAACTGATATTTCTCTTATCCTTCGAGAAATAGCAAGAAAAACTGTTTGTATTTATGAAGAGAATACATAAAATTTGTGATTCGGAAGTAAATTTCGCTATTTTTTTTATATAACAATTTACAATTTCTGAAAACTTGAGAAAAAATTTATAAAGCGGACATCATATTATTGATTTCGTATTGGTTGTAAAACCGTTAGATAAATTTTTAACTGAAACTCGCCTTTACGAGAAAAACTTCGCTACGAATTTCTTTTTATGGTATTTGTGCAAATAAGTAAAAGAATTAAAAAAAAATTGCTAGTTAATCATTAAAAACAATAATTAAGTAGAAGCGCAAAGATTACTCTTCTTGTGAATAGGATAACAGAAAACTAATTTAAATATTAGCAATTCTAATAATATTTATTCCAATTAAACAAAAAGAATAAATAAACAAGTAAATCGTCGTGACAACAGAATGATTTTGCATGTTTTCATCTAAAAATGTTAAATGGTTTCTTTTTTGTTTCTAAATTAACAATCAGATTATGGGATTACTTTTCCTCTAAGTTACTAATCATGTTTATCTTAATAATTAATAAATATTTTACGTTGAGTGTTCTTTGGGGAAATCAAGTCGATATAATGAAGTTATTTTGTTTTTTTAATTTTATTTTTTTGCATTACTTGTAATAATCATAATACTAAAGCGAATAAATTTGATAGCATGGCATTAAAGTTGATGAAAGGAATAAAGTTAGTTAATATAATTTCCTGTGTATTAATATTCTGTAAAATTCATTAATACTTCCCATTACAATCTATTTCATTTCGATAAAGATGTTAAGATCTCAGTAGTCAAAAGAACGGAAGAGGAAACTAGCGACAGAACTAATGTATTCTCTCTACTTCCTGAAATGCAGGAACTGGAAGGAAGCTCAATGAAAACTGTTTCATTTCCTGAATTAGTCTCGAGTCTCTCGATACAGTTCCATTTGTTTCTAAAGTATCAGATTTTTCAACTGCAAAGAAATTCAATTATTCCAATTGCATTAATCTGATTTTGGTCCTTAATTAATTTTGATTGAAATGAATATTAGAATGCCTTTTATTCTATTAAATATTTTTCACCAGACACAGCACAAAACATCGAAGCATTTTATACAGATTTTTATGCGTGTTTAGTTTTAAAATGCATGATTGATTTCTCATCATTTAATGGTTTATAGCAATTGTAATGAAAGACGCAATTATTAAATACTTTACATACATTTTTGTAATTCTACATAAATAATAATTTTTTAATATGTTTTTGTATACATTTCTTCTTATCTTCAGTATCAAAATTAATGTTTTCCACCTCTGCTTTTTTATTTTTGAACTGATAATTTGCTATATTTCCAACTTTTTTTTTTGGTCTCATACGCAAAGATGGATCGAAATGAAATAGTTCAGAAGCATCTTCATCGCTGAAATATCTTTAAAAATTGAACCTTTATCGTTAAATTTGAATAAAATATACTGTAATATTATAATATAGAAATAAACAGCATCCTTCTAATAAACAGGTCAATAAAAATACTATCTAAGCGATTCATTTATTAGAATTTTTTTCGATTTTTAATTAGTGAGCTTGTTAAATGGTTCTTCGTTACATTTTGATGCAAATATTATATTTAATAAATGATTTCATAGCACAATTTATTTTAAAAAAGTAAATATTCAAAAATTTAAACAACTTGATATCGAAATTTTGATGCTATTATTTAACTAAAAGCTATCCATCATCATCATATTTCTAGAATCAAAATTGTAGAATATTTAAAGTTTAAGAGATAATTTCTAATTATATGCAGTAAGATAAATGTCTATTAAATATGAAATTGCAACATTTGTTTCATACAAAATGGCGACCATTCGAAAATAAAATGGTGGTCATTCGAAACATTGCAACGTCGATGTTTCTGAAGATGAAATTTGTGTGCGAATGACATTATAGTGATTTTAAAAGAGATTTGGAAGTTTAATTTTATATTTAAACAACAGTGTAATCTATTTGTGAGTTAGGTTTCTGCAAAATTTCTCATGAACCAAAAATTGCAAAGCATTCGAATTTTAGATGATTATTTATTTCTTTTAATCGAGTTATGAGATTACTGATTTTAGTACGATTTCTTTACAAAATATCGGTTTTGAAATAATAAAATTTTTATATATTTAAAACTATTTTTCGTATACAAAAATATTAAATAAAAGCAAAAAAATTCATAAAAATCTTTATAGCGATAATTATCATCATTACCTATACTTTCATACGATATAATTGAATTATGGAATATTTAAATAGAATTTTATTCATTTTTAAAATTCATTAGATATTTTAAAATTTTATTTTCTTTAGCAGAAGGTAAATAAAATTATTTTTATTAATGTTTACAGTAAGATTAATGAATTCGATATACATTAACATTGTAGATATATCAAACACTAATCATATATTATATGTTTTTTTTTTATATTGATATTATTAATTAATTTACAGTATAACAAATGCAAACATTACTTTTTAAAAGATAAGATTTAACGAACCTGTTATAAAAGTTTATGTTATAAAAAGAAAAACTATAAATTTTTCAATTTTATATTTGGTATTTATACTTTCTTCGACAGACATTGATAAATGAATAAGTTCTTGTCAGATTTCCATATTATCACTAGGATTTACCAATTCTTTTCCTCTATAAAAAATAAAAAAATAAATAAATAAAAAAATAAAAGTTTGCATAAAAATTCCAATATTTTCTTATTTGTCTCCTGTTTATTGTTCTTCTGTCAAAGTGCTTCTCAAGGATGATTGATGTTTAATTTCAATTTTGAACGTCTATTTACCTTGAAGGAAGTTGAAAAAATAAAAAATAAAAACTGAAGAAGAAAATATATATATATAAAAAGAATAACTACGGATTGATAATGAGGTTATTATTTTAAAAAATCGAATCTATTTCCAAGAAACTTCAATTTAACAAAAAAAATTTAAAAAATATATATATTTATAGTAACATTTTAGTGAATTATTATACGTTATGACGAATGAACTGAGATAAAATAATATCATTTTACCTATCTAAAATTTTTTATAATAACGCAATTTTTTTATTGATGTTTCTAAATAACTGTCTAATTATTCTGATACAAAAATTACCATTCATAAATTTTTGTACCAATTTTTTTCCTTATTTTTTTAAAAACTTTCATGTTTAAGTTAATACATTTTCCATCTTGTTACGAAGTAAAAGAAATAAAATATTTAAGAAATTTGATGATATATTTCCAAAGTATATAATTTAAATTTAATGAAATTTTGTTTAAGATTTTATAACTGCCTTATACATCCAATAATAATGTTTATGAAGGGGAAAAAATAGTTTTTTTTTTATTCTTAAAAAATTCATGATTGCTGGAATTATAATATATTATGACGAACAGAGCGCATAAAATATTGTTAAATAAAATATTTCTTTATATTAACAGTAAACAAAATTTTAAAAAAACATATGCTTATACTATATAAATAATATATTTTATGTAAGTCTAGTCGTACAGAATTTTTTCGAATATTTTATACACATAAATGTAATATAATTCTATAAAATCTAGGTAATATGTCTACAGAATATAAACTTAACACACAATATTCAAATTTGAATATATTTTTATGTGAACACATTCGAATTATTTTATGATATAGTTTAATGTTTCGATCGAATGTATGTCCTTAAATTATTAAAATAAAACGATGTTTAAGTTTATAAAAATAAGTAAACTGCAATTGAACAAGAACTCATTATTTAAGATTAACTATATGTCAAAATATTTATATATATTCTGAATTCTCATAATTTCTCTTATTTATCTTGTTTCCATTTAATTTCGTCTGAAAATATTAAATAATATGAAAAATTAATTAATTTTGTTCAATAAGTTTTATTCAATTACTGTTTGATAACTCGTGAATGAATGAATAAACAAAAGTTTATTTTATAATATCAAATATAAGCATTAAATGAATTTATTAATGAAGTTGGTTAGTTTAATTTTAATCTCTTTGCAAATTACGCGAATTCTAAGTTAAAGAATATAATTTGAACGCGATTCTGAATCTATTCCATCTCTCTTCAATTATGTTTGTATGTGAACTGTAGCGATTGCATACCCGTAATTTTTCTAAAACTGATCAATAGTAATATATATTTTGTAATGAAAGAGCTAATTATCTAACAAATAAGACTCATTTTCCAGTTATCATTAATTATAAGTCCATACGTGAGTGACTATTTGAATGCACGCGATTTAACCATTAAGTGCTCTTCTTCTGATGTAACCAAGCTGAACTTTCGGAATAGCGTAACTAAATTTACTGAATTACATGAAACGATAAATTTAGAAGAATAAAATATGATGAGGAAGCTTCAGCACTTTTATCATTTTTCATTTAATGTGAGAAATATAATTGATATAGGCGGCCTTGTATAGCGATATCTAAATTATTTTTGTAATTTTGAAAGAAAAATAAGTTTCTTAATTATGAACATTCTGAATATCGAAGTTATTATTCAAACTAAGTTATCGGAATAAATTTTGTATATTTTCATGATGTGAAATGCCGATAGATAATCAAGTTCCATTTGGTTTATCACAAAAAAATTTTATTTCTCATCTCCTATTTGTTATCATGCAATTTTTACTTCGCCTACGTGACCAAATCTGAAATATTATGTATCTTTTACTTTCAAATTTTTATTTAATTTTAAAATTTAATATTCTTTAATGTTACAAGTTAATATAAGTTATATATATTATCAATTCTTTAAATAATTTTTTTGTACCAGAAAATTTTTGATATTTTTCTTCCTTTCTTACCATCGGTAACAACCTCGAATCATTCCTTCTTCTGATAAAGCGTAATATAATTTGTGGACAACTAAAATGCAAATTAGATAGATTAAATTTTTGATTAAAAATGTGCTTAAATGTTTTTAGTCCTTTAATATAATATTCTTTATTTTTAAATAGTCGAGAAGTTATATATTTAAATTAATTTCTATTGAAATTTTTCATAAATTTATTAATTACCTTTAAATATTTCAATTTGATTTTATCTTCTTTAATTTATACTATATAGAAAATATTTAAAATATTCAATTGATGTAATCGATGCTTTACCTGATTAATTAAAAAGTTTTCGTGAATAAAAAGATCTAACTTTTTATTTTAATTCACAAAATTTAAAAGGTATTTCTCGGATTATTAAAATTAAATGCTGGTAGAGATTAGTGTATATGTTATAGGACAAATCAGAATTCAGGAAATATTAAAATTTTCTAGTCAAAACTAGAAGGTCCTAACGCCTGTCGGACCTTCTAATATTTCCTAGGCAGAACTCGAAATGCCGAATATTTCTTGTTCAAAGTCCGGAATTTCTAGTTTTTCCTAGTCAAAACCCGCGAAGTGGCAAACAGCTAAACAAAAATCTTCATTTCTCATGAATTCCAGCTCAGAGTTCGATATTTGCCAGCAGACATTTCTTTTTTTAGAGAATATCCGTAAGAATAAACAAATCTCATTGAGGAAGGGTGCAATCTGCGCCAATGGAAGTACATACATAAGGCTAAATCCGCTTTAAATGCAGGAAGTATTGTGTATCTAAATTATGTTTGTACAAAAAGAATAATATTTTGTGTAATTCTAAATGCCACAAAAGTCTACCTTGCAAAAATAAATAAGAGGTATCTAGTTATGTTTTTCAACTTTTAAAATTTTTTACTTGGTATTTTATGTTGAACTTCAACTAATAAAAATATTAAAATATTTGTCCATAAAAAATAAAAAAGTTAACAATTTCAGTTCTTTAAAGTCAACCATGTAATAACGAATGAAAGTTAGCTGTTTTCAGTTTGTCTTATTTCATTTTTTCAACAGAAAATAACAATGAAATTATTATTTCCTCTCAAGTAATAAAAATATGCGTTATCTTCATTATAATGATGTTTTTAATCAAGTAATCAACAATTTTTGTATTCATGATATTACCATAAATACAAAAATAAAAAAAAAACAACTAGGTACCTCTTATTTATTTTTGTAAAATAGGCTTTTGTGGCATTTAGAATTACACAAAATGTTATTCTTTTTATACAAACATAATTTAGATACACAATACTTTGTGCATTTAAAACGTATTTAACCCTATGTACGTTCTTCCACTGGCGCAGATTGCAGCCTTCCTCAATGAGATTTGTTTATCCTTACGGATATTCTCTAAAGAAATTTCTGCTAGAAAGTATCGAACTCTGAGCGGAAATGTATGAGAAATGAAAACTTTTATTTTAACTGTTTGTCACTTCAGTTTTGACTAGGAAAAACTAGAAATTCCAGACTTTAAATAAGAAATATTCGGCATTTCGAGTTCGGCCTAGGAAATGCTAGAACATCCGACAAGCGATTAAGACGTTCTCATTTTGAATAGAAAATTCTAATATTTCCTGAATTCTGGTTTGTCCTGTAACATACATAATCAATCAATATTGTGCTTAATTGTACATTTCGTTACTTAGTTATGTATAGTAGAACCTCTATATTCAGAATTAATTGGTTCCTGAAAGTGTTCTGAATATTGAATTTTCTGAATATCGGATCATTTTTTTCCATAGGATATAATATAAACTGGATTTATTCGTTCTGGACCCAAAAAGTTACTTTTCACAAACTATTATTTTAAGTCAGAATATTGTTTTTCCATATCTTCAATTGGCTGTGTCCTTTTTTTTTGAAAGTATTTTAACTCCTTTTGCCACATTAGCATTTTTTATTGTATTTTTTTTATAATGGAAAATACAGTTGATGTCGACATGCCACATTCCTTGGTTAGGTCAGAAAGATGATGTCCATTTTC
>WUQG02136784.1:0-17511 GCA_011317285.2 Androctonus mauritanicus | reverse complement strand
ATTTAAAATTTCAAAATTTGGATATGGTTCATTTGTTAGAGGTTAGATGATAAACTAGACGTCGAGCCAATAAAATATTTGTAAATGGTACAATTATACGAGCATTTTTGGACAGTATGAAATCAATTTTATATTGTTTTTTATCAAAACGATTTTAATATTTTCAAGCATCACTTGGTGCCATTATCGATCGAGTGATTTATAATTTATATAGTACTATATGGGTAAGTGACAAAAATGCTCTTGGCCACTAAATTTGAGTGTCCTATATAGCCTAGTTATACAAGCTGTGTTCAATAATCAGGCATTTGAATATCCTCAACATCATATAACCAAATGTTGCGCGATGATTCTGTAGGGTTTTATGTTTAAATTTATCAGAATAAATTCACGAAAAAGTTGATTAGAGATTTTTTTTCAATTTGGCGGTCTGATTGAGTTAGAAATGCAACGAATGTCGGGTGTTTTTACTTATATTGCTTTATATTATAAAGCAAACTTAATGCCGTGCATCCGTTGCTATGTTAGTAACATTGCCTTTTATTGCATACTAATGCAACTAATTTAAATTACTGTTATTTATTTACGAAAATTTAAAATACCAGCGACACAGATAATGTATTTAAACCTACTACTATGTGTCCTCCCCACAGGAACTTATCAGTTTTAATATTATGTATAACTCTTATTTTTCAACTCATCACTTCAGATTTTTCTCCGATATGTCATACGCCATATTCTATCGAATGAATAAGGCGACAGACTTCATAGTTGAATCACATATTCAATTTGTTGTATTGATATGTGTGCATAGTGCTTTAGTCATTTATGGTGAAAATTACTGTCATTCATATTCATTTTAACTTAAAATTACAGTCGTCTTTCATTGAAAGCTTAAGAAATTGGTAATTTTCATATTTTGCCAC
The DNA here is from genome assembly GCA_011317285.2 of Androctonus mauritanicus. Classification (NCBI taxonomy): domain Eukaryota; kingdom Metazoa; phylum Arthropoda; class Arachnida; order Scorpiones; family Buthidae; genus Androctonus; species Androctonus mauritanicus. Next base: position 16,585 of record WUQG02136784.1, on the reverse strand, counting down.
CATGCCATAAAAAAAAATAAAATTGTTCGCAAAAATTATGTATCAGATTTACATCAAAATATTTTTAACATAATTATAAAAATTTTCAAATAATTTTTAATGGCAATTTTCCAACTTTTATTGCTATTTCTAGCAAATTTGGATTTTTTTGATAATCTTGTTTATTTCTCGTTGCTAATATTATAGGTGGCGTGCGTTACGAGATCTCTTTAGATGGTTGGAATTTTTTTTTTTTTTATAAATATGTTCCAAAATGTAAATAAAACCAAAATTACAAAAAAATGCCTACCTTATTTATTCGGAGCATAGTGACACCAAAATAACAATGAAAAATTCTGCATCACTAACTTATCGAAAGAGATAAAAATGCATAAAAGTTGCAGTTCTTTAAACTGAATACCACTCAGATTTTCAAACATGGCCGACGTTATCCTAAACTTTTAAATTTTATTCTCGTATTATATTAAAGGTAATTTTTTATAAACTAGCCTATTAATTATGATGATATACATATATATATATTTATCTTTAATTACAAAATTTATTTAAAAAACATAATTTCTGAAGAATAGAAATTTTTTTTTTTATTTAACTTAACACCATCTGGTGATGCACTTCTCAACTAAAATATTAAATTTGTTGTTGTTCAATAGACTTTAAAAAAAATCAAGCACATTTTCTGTACATTTTATTGCCAATACACGTCTATACTTTGACAAATACAAGCATTCTACATCTACAACATAATGGAAAAAAATGACATAATATATGTACAACAGAGAAACAGTTAACAATCATTAATGTTTATGTTTTAATACAAAAGAAACGGTTTAATTTTAAAATCCCAAAATGCCATTTAAAACAATATTTTTAATTTAAATAAAAAAAAATTTTTAAATGCATTCATGGTGACCGTATTCATTCCTGAGTTTTATTTTTCGACGACATTAAAAAATAATAATCAACGCAATAGCGTAATAAATATTATTAGAGAGTATTTTTTTTTTTTTAGTTTATAAATGAAAAAAAGATAAAATTTAAAACTAGTATTTACTTAATATTACCGTCACGAGATGGCAGCATATGTAAAAGGAAAGGACATCGATATCACAGTCGTGACGTAAGTTCACGACACAAACACAACACGAAGACGAACATTGTCAGCAATGTGTCTGAACGAACAATAATTGCACAAATACATCTCCACTGTCATTTATTAAAAATTCATTTAAAAAAAAAAAAAAAAAACTAAATGTACCCGTAAATGTCGTCATACCATATCGGATATTCTTCCAGGGGATGTTAGGCTTATATTGGCTAATCTTTGGCATGTAGACCAAGCCGAAACGTTCCCCGAACAACAGGACGGTTTGATGTCGTTTTCCACATTTTCTGTCTGATACGACGGTTGCGATATCGCCAATTTGCTCGGTTTGTATGTGCTATCTGCCTTTGTATCCGCTGAAATTTTTCAAAAAATAATTATCAGTTTTCTCGTTTATTTATCAATATTTCGTGATAGTTCTAAGTAAATCTCTGGCATTTTAGTCACCGAAAAAAGTATCATATTTATCGATTTACGTATATGGATCCGAATTACTTTAAAGTGCATTTTACGAGAGTATCACGTTTAATTATTCATACCTATGGCTGTTGATGTATTGTCGCTTTCTTTATTATCCTGCGGAGTCGATGGACCTTTGATGTTTCCGCTTTTAGGTTTTCGCTTTCTGGTTTGAATCCCCTCTTTTCTCATGGCAAGAGGTCTGTTGACCTGCCAACGGTATAAAAAGAAATTTTATTGCTTTTACGTTACTCACTGCCATCATCATACGTCACGCACTTACTACTTACGTTGTGTAATTTGTAATATAGTCCGCAAGCGTTGCATACTGGTTCGCCTTCGTTGTCTCGTCTCCACAGTGTAGTCGTTGTAGTGCCGCAGTTGTGGCATCTTATACCCATTCTCTTAGAGGATACCTGTCGAAATTTAGGGCCTATAATAGAACCCAAAAAATACTGTGTACATAAATTAGGTATAGATCAATACATACCAGCCTCCTCTGAGGTTTAGCAAGAGGTCTATTCATGCCATTCATGCGGTGGTATAAACCACACGCGTTGCATAGATAATGTCCCGTGCCATCTCTCCTCCACAGTGGTGTAGATATGGCACCGCAATTAACGCATTCACGTCCGTCCGCGAACGAACTATAGTCGGTAGATTCTAAAAATTAATAATTAAAAATTATCTTTTCGATCTTGCTTGTTGTCGTTAATTCTGTTTTCCTATGCTATAAATTACATCTTAAGTTTATTATTAGAACCAGATGTTCTCTTTTAATTTATTCATCTAGATAGAAACAAAGAGGAATAAAAAAAAAAACTATATAGCAGACGGTTGCAGCGCGCTGCAGGAAGCGACGCGACGCGAACTTTATCGCCACTCATGTGGTTCTCTAACATATCACACGTGTTTTTAATATGAATAATACTAAAAAAGTAGCCCGCTTAATTATATATAACATCTCCAGGGTATCCACAAAAAATTTGCATGAATTATAAACGGAAAATTCAACTTTTTTTGTTACCAATCGCGCTCGGTACTAATGTCAAAATTTGATAAAATTGACAGCTAGTCGATGCTTCATAAATAATTAAAAACTAGGTGTCAGAACAAATATGTCGAACATACATCAACTTCTAGAACAGGAAGTAAATAAGAAAAAGTTGTAGACATTCAACCTATGCGAAAAGACCTCTAAACTCTGTAAGAAAATTTGATGTAAGATAGGAAGACTAACCTAGCCTGTTGGTGATTTATGTGGAGAATAGAATTCAATCCTATTGTCATTTACAAGCAATAAAATAAAAATAGAAAGAGTGCAGAACTGTCTGGACTGATTTACGTCAGAATTACAACTTTTTAAAAAGACGTTTACAGTATGATAGGTCAGCAGATAAAAGATTGAATCTGGAAGAGAGAGAAGGAAAAAAAAAAGAAAAAAGACTGCTGTCGGAGGAATTGTAACAAGGGCGTTGTCACGCTACCTTTAATAGTAGTAACGTATGAAAAAGCAAAATATGCACCCACTTGACAGTTATACCTCCGAGTTATTGCCAAGATTATGTTACAAAAACTGTTTTTTAAATAGTTTGAATTATTCGTAGCTCATCATCAAACGAAGAGCATCATCAAGAGGAAAGTTAAACGTGATAAAATCGGTTTTATTGCTGTTTTTTCCTTTAAATTTCTACCGTATTTGTATGAGCAGTTAAAATGTTATATAATTAAATTACTGGATTTTCTTCACTCGATGAACACGTTAAAAATCTTTACGTGTGTCAATTTTATGACAAGATCTTATCCAGTTTTAAGATCTATTCTTTTTTCTTCGACTTCCTCACATTGGCATCGTCATACATGTTTTATCACATTTCGGAATTTAAATTATGCCATTTGACAGCGATTTGTTGGCCAACGGGTCTGGCTAGACCAACAGATTTAGCCCCAGCAAAAGAAAAAGTTTCTTTTATGTAATCTTGCTTTAACCATGCGAAAAAATCAAATGATCTGCCTATGCAATGCGTCGAAAGCAGTGGCAAAGTATTAAAATTGAACGAGTTCCTCAGAGCAGAATAGGAAGGTAAAAAAAAGGGCCGATCTAGACATATCGAAACACAATCAAAATATTTATAGTAGCATTTCAGATAGCACGGTGTTAAATTTGATGTCGAAACAGATAAGAAACTTCAACATATAAATCATTTTATTGTTGTATAAACAACAATTATGGGTATGAAATGATCTAACAAACAGGTTTAATATAATTTCCATTCAACTTAAGACAAGATACCGATCTTAAAGAAATCAAATATTTACTGACCTCTGCTGAGTGAATTGCCTTGCATTCCCTGGATGGATGCCATGCTGCCATCCAAACCTGCCCAAGGATTGACGTCGCCGCTGACGTAATTAGCATACGATAATCCATTGGTTCTCGATATATAGGCGGAGTTATCTCGACATGACGTATTAACGGTGGCTGATGGATTAGGAGCCTGAAAAATTCGAGGATAAAATTTTCACAATTTTAGATACTGTAAATCAGAAATGGAAATGTAAGCATCATATTTCTGAGCAATTAGTAGTCTAGGATGGAGTATCGAGCCTCCGGGCTACCAAGATAGGATCCTGAAAGACGGGCACCACGTTATAAAAACACCCTTAATTGCCAATCTTTGACTCCACGCTAGATAAAAGAGATGATGTCCCTTGGGGCTGCACGGGCATACATCAGCTGCAGTCATACTTTCGAATACTTCATCGATCGGCATCTTTTTACCTGTTGTTCTATTAATGAGATTCTTTAGCTTTCACCCCAGATTAATAATTACACACACACACAGTTCTCATGCCACACTCAACTGCAGTTAAGATTCGCAACCTTATCCAACCTTTTAAACTCATTACAACTCCTGTAAAATTTCCTCTACATACGTACAGTCCACATAGCTATAGGGCTCTAAACATATTCCAGCTAAAATGCTTTTACTGCGCTTTGCTTTATTGCAATTCTTGCATTAAAACCTCCATTTATACACTACAGGACGAAGAGAGCATTCATGCTGCTTTCCGCACCTTTATACTTAGGTGGCTTTCCAGATTAGAATTTTTCTTTTTTTTTATATAATTTATATTTTAATAAATTAACATTTATATCAGAAAATAATTTAATGATAAAAATTTAGTTCGGGTGGACACGCTTTGTGTGAAAATATAGATTAGAATCAGATAAGAGAGAGACACAAACATGGCGTTAGAGGTCCTATGCGTGACTCTATTGATTAAAATACGCAGGGGCAGTCAGGCGAAAAGTCAAATACGACAGACCGAATATGAGAGGAAATTATACCTTTCTTTGTCTTTTATAACCTGAACATTAATGATGCTGCACCAAAAATAAAGTTTTACGAATTTCTACAGTAAATATTTCTACAGTAAAGCTAAACAACATGGATTTTCTCAGAAACAAATTTAGAGAAAGAGTATCGAGTCAATTAATTATCTTTTTTTTTTTTACTTTTTTCTTATTAATTATGGTTCACATATTCTATTGTTTGCCATAAATTAGTCCTTTTGTCCTAATCTGTTATTTGACTGTATATGATTTGGTGTAAGTTTGCTAACAAACATATAGTTTCATCTGGATTTTTGCATAAAATCCCAACAAAACTAGCCTGCTATAGAATCTAGGTAGTTAATAGAAGGTTTTGAAGGATAAAGCATGTTCACCATCTATGTTAAACAGGCCTAAAATATTCTAGAATAAACTAAAACTAAATTATTGTAAGGTATCTTTCATCTTAGTTACTGATGCTTAAACGCAGTTCTAGCTTTATTCTTACACTTTTCTTATCAAATCTATCAAAAAATAGTTCGAATACAGTTTCTTAATCAATTTTTTTCATTAATTTAATGCAAATTTTGGAACTGTAAGCAATGCGTTAGTAAATTCTTTAACGCATATCTTAAAGCGATACGCGACAGAATGATAAAATATACTAATATCTATAAATCGAGAAAAAATCCCAAAATTTCGTTTTACTGGATAAATTTATCGAAAACAAAGCTTCATAAGTATCCATTTTACTTTTTTAAATACAAATTAAGAAGCTTTCTTGAAGAGAATAACTACTAATTACTCAGAATGGCTTCAAATTTTATACATTTGTGAAAATGGTAAGAATAGTTAGTATGTTCAGTACTCGAGAATATTCAGCTGTCGAAGAGCTTCCAAAATTCTCTCTACACTAAATAAAGCTTAAAAATAAAGAATTTTTATCATTTTTTTCAAATTTTACACGGTATATATTCTATACAAGCATGTTACTTGAATAGAAACCTTTCCGCAGTCTCACGCTAAATTTTTAATTGAATTTCGACAGTCTCTGCACCGGAATACGAATGAAACTTTGTTGCAGAGAAACTAGATATCAATTTTTTAAACGTGTTTATATAGGGAAAATACAGTAAACAGGCAAAATCAGATAAAAGATTTGTTTAATAACCGGCGAATATTTTTTGTTTGCTTTTAAGTTTTAATCCTGATAAGCTGTAGGCCGACTTCAGAAACGATTTTCTGAATGGACAAATCCGAAATAATGTTATAATTTTCGTTAAAAATTAATCGTTACTAAGACCACGACTATCCTGAGTTAGAGTCGATAGAATGAAATTTTTGTTTGCTCCATGCATGAATAAGTACGTCGATTTCTTTCAGGATTTCGGCATTAGCATAGTCGAGCACTGTCTTCTAAGGAAATTTAATATATTCTTATACAATTGCTTACAACATTGTATCAATGCATGTTAATAGTATCGTGTGATAAGCTTTAAAATCCAATTCAAAACCGGATCTTCGTTTGCGAAGTATGGACATGAAACATAAAGTGTAGGTTATGTTAGCGATACAGCAGATTCGCTAACTAGATAGATTTATAGAAAAAAGTAGAGCATTTTATATGCCTGGCTCCACATAAGTTGGATTACAGCGAGTTTTCGATGATCTTCATTACTTTAACTAACATAATAATGTCTAGCAATTCTTCTTTACATGTTAAGAATGGTGCCATACTTTCATATGTTATGCAAAATACATAAAAGTATGTTTTAGACCCTTCGTTTCGGTAATCTCAAATTCTAGGCCTACGCTGCTAGAATAGTTTCCGTTAACTCTACTTAGAATCCAAAATTCGGCATATATATCGGAATAAAAATCAAAAAGTGTCCCGAATTTAAGGTGCCAGTAATAATTAAATGTTTTTCTTAAACAAAATTTCCTGAGGCAGAAGTTATAACTGTATATTAACGCCTCAACGGAAAAAAATAAAACAAAAATATTCTTCCATTGGTTCTAGGTTAATGCCAATATGTGCCTTGGGGCGCTAAATTCCTTTATACAAATTATTACTTGGCTCTAAGATGTATTTTTATCTCAGGAAGGCGTTCGGGTTTAAGATTTACGTCTTGTTTAGGATCAAACGTTTCGAATGGATGCGTGTAACCAGCTGAATTTTACATTTACAGAATCCTTCTTGGTGAAAACAGTATGAAGAGTTAGACAAACTCACCTGAAAACCAAAGTGTGTAGCTGGATGGCCACCTCCGGAACCATACTGATCCGAAGGTGGTCGCTGAGGTAAACCGTTGGTTCCCGTGGTCCACATGCCAGGATAATTGGAAGTAGTGCCTTGAGATAGTTGATTATTTACAGGTGTGTTAACATAGTGATGCACAGACATAAGCGGACGATTACTTGGCACGTACATGGTGGTAGGATGCAAATAAGGGCCAGGATCTTGATAGGCCGCAGTCGGTACGTGCATAGTGGCGATATTTTGAAACATACTTATAGAAACCACATGGTGAATGTCAGAAAACAGTTAAAAACCCTTTCCGATCAGTACGGCCAACTGAAAGAAAACGGTAGAATATGATCAGCACGGTTGCAAGTAATATAATAAAAATAAATAGAAAATACAAAATTTGTGATCCAACCATTAGGCCAATCCCTCTTACACTAATTTTGATAGAGGGCGGGTACAAAATTGCATCCTGGAAATATCCTTACTTAGACCACGCCTTAATTTTCTAATTGGTTAATATTGGTAGAGGTGGTACTATTAGGCGGAGTTTAAAAATCTATCTTTCTTATCTCCTTTATGACTTTGCTTTTAATAGGCCGATATATATATTTATTTATTTTTTAATTATTTTTTTTTTAAGCAATAAGTGGCGAATTCTGTTAGAGTCGAACATGTTTACAGTTGTACTTACTTACAAATTGAGCGTTGAAAAGTTACAAGAGCAAGTTGCGAATTAGTGTCAGCAGCCACGTTTATGGCCCTGCCATCCAATGCCTATCTTAATCATCGCCGAATTTCAAAATAAATTCGACTTATCCATAAATTAAATTACGGATAAACCGCAATTATTTGCGTTTTCTTACGAAAAAATGCAGATTTTTCCGTAAGAAAATCAGCGCTTTAACTGCACTTATTCAGGTGACTCGGTAAGCTTTGTATATGGATGTAACCACAAGAATATACTCAGCGAGTAAAACAGTGATGTGCATCAGTAGAGAATCAAGTTACTGTCCGAGCCTCGGGGCTAAACGAAGCACATAAGGGGCAAATTTGGTTAAACTAAGTTTTTAATGCCCTTGACGACATCCTGCCTAGTGCTGGGTGTTGTCACACGATACCTTATCTGCGGAAAATTTTTCGGAAAGAAGAAAGAGAGAGAGAAAAGCTATAACTACAGGAATGTTCTCCAAATATAATTAAGTAATTGATGAGAATGATCCACTTCTCCATTTTTCTTTAAAACTTCCTCCGTCTTTATTGGCGTATTGTTGCCAGATTCTAGTAAAAAAAAATTGCCAATTTTTTCGAGAATCTTGTCCACACTTCTATTTAACGTTTCGTTGTTATTCTTTTATGCTTAACCACTTAAAAAAAAAAGAGAAAAAATTGTCACAGTTAACTGCTTGTTACACAATGCTTCAGAGGTTACTAGAAACAAGAAATTCTTGTTATGCTGTAAAAATTAAAATTAAAAGTACGATCTTCACAGTTAAAGTTAAATTTGCAGAACAGTTTTAAACTGCAACAAATCTCTGATTTTTATATCAATTTTTCGTTATTATTTAACATCGAGATAAGATAAATTTATCAGTTTTAGAACGTATAATTTCGAACGTAAGAGCGATATAAACTTTCAAAAATATCTGCATAGCACAAAAAATTATGTATTTATCTTAAAATTACATGATTAACAGTGTAAAAATAACGTAGAATTATCATTTTAACATAAAAATTCTCGATTATAATAATGCGATAAGATCAAAATCGCTCTTTGCAAAGTGTTTAAACGTGTCTTATTGACGAATTTATTTATCGAGTCATCAGATATACAGTCTAAGAAGTAACTTAATCTGTTAAAATTAAAGTAACCAAGTCTGCCTACGTGTTAAAAGTCTGATACATAGTTAACAAATAAAATTAACTAGACACTTTTACTGTCTTTCGGATTGGAAAATTAGTTCGCGGAAATATGCAAATGAAGTAGTAACTCCTTTCCTCTGTAGAATTTTAATAATGTTTTTCACAATTATATTTATTTTATAGTTATAATAGTTAAACAGAATCGCCTCTCTACGTTTTAAAAATAAAAATCCGACATAATTAAACCCGTAGCAAGTTGGAAAATGTTGGATCAGGCCAATAAAACGTGATAGCTGTTTCGCCGGTTGGAACGGATTCATTATTTGTTACTAGCAAAAATTCGATTTTAACAAGTTAATATAAACCTTAGGCCTAATTAAATTAACTATTTTATGGGCTGATCACGTTTATGTCAAGCCCGAGGCCTTTCTATCGTTTTCTGAGCTTCTATTATTTCGTGTAAAATCGAAAAAAGTTGAGAAAATGTTCGTATATGTTTCGAGTCAATCAAAACGGTTTATTCTGCAACTGAACTTTTTTTGTATAGAATCTAGAAATGAATGTTTTCTGCAATATGTTAAGGTAGGAAATATGATAAATGGAAATAATTCTAGACATAAAAATTATAAAATCCATTAGACTTGTATATAAAAATCCATCTTTCTATACGATCGAAATTTGTGAGAAGATTGCATGGCCTGAAGTCGATATGTTTTCTTTAGGTGCTTTTACATAGATGCATAAGAGTGTTATGAGGCATCAATATCTCTTGATGCCTCATAACATTCTTATGAATCTACGTAAAAGTACCTAAAGAAAATATATCGACTTCAGTCTATGCTATCTCCTCAAAAATTTTGATAATATAGAAAGATGGATATTATATTCAGATCTAACAGTTTTATCGAAGCCTGAACTCCTGGATGAATATTATCGAAGCTTGAACTCCTTTGAAAACGGTAAGCACTTCCTCTACTTAAAAAATACAACAACAGAATAAAAATAACTTGTGCTTTTTAGCATAAGTTATTCACACGGCATATGTTTTGTGAAGATAATTTTATAGAAGATTGTTCTAAGTACTCTCGAACATGTGAATCGATACTCTTAAGGAAGAAAAATTTGAAGTAATCAATATTTAAATGGAAGAAGCCATGCTTTTAACATTACGGTGTCAGAGAAACAATTTATGGTTTCGTAACTTCGCCATCCACAAACTGGAAGAAATATAGCATCGTCTCTAACACGAGTAGATAAAACAAAGCAAACCGCTTAAAAATGATAATAAATAAGCAAAAAATATAATTAACCAACATAATTTTTTGATATATAACAATTTGTGATCTCTTTTACATATACGGATTTTAAAAGGTGCAAAAAATGGTTTAATTTCTTGTCATAGTCGCAATTTGTTGTCTGTATGGTTGTCTATATAAGAATACACGCTTTTATGCCAATCGGACATTGTTACTAAAGGATATGCATGAGAAATTCAATTGTGTTAGATCACATTAAGTTGAATAAGAGAGAATTTTCAGTCAGCAGTTGCATTTTGATTAAAAATATTGCCTGGAATCTATTATAAGAACAGTTTTCAATGCTTTGTATCGATATCAAAAGCAGCATCCGTGTCAGAATTATATGACATTTAACTTTCCAAACGAATCATCCTTCAGCATCTTTTTCAGCAATTATTTATAAGAATTTTGTTATAGATTCGTTCTTATTTTACATTAATGAGACAAAAGAATGATCAAAATTATTCATCGCATCTTAAATCAAAATTTGTTGCGAACCGAATATCATAAATATCTATAATTTATTTGATATAACTGGCAACATTGTATAATTTATTGAATGTATTTGGCAACACTTATGAATCAGGAAGCCCGCCATAATGTATCTGGCACGAAAATTGTGATTTAAAATGCGATTTTCATCATTAAAATATCCCCAAACCGTAAACAAAAGTCACAAATTAATTAAATCGGTAATTTTAACCATTTATCTTCGCGATTTAATGGCGATTTTTGTTCTCAGGTTTGTTTATTTTATAATTTTAAAATTGAATGTCTAAGGATTAATATCCGAAAAAAAATAATAAGAATTTTGGAATGTGTTTTATTTGTTTATTTTACAGTTGCGAAACGTTCGAAATTTCAACTTTGACCCCAGGCAAATAAGAAGATATACGAGTCAACTTTAAAATATAATATTCTAAAAATAATATTAAAGACGTGAAATGAATACAAATTACCAAGATAAACATAAAACATTCAACTCTCTACTCCTTTGAAGTCATTTTAGCTATCAAAAATTTTTATTTATCAAGAGAACATAAACAAACAGAAATATTTAAATTATATCATTCTGATTTATTAAACATTTTACAATATATTATTATAAAATTATGAATAAAACAGAAGAAAAATTGATAGGTATCAAGGTGATTTTATATCACATTTCAGAGCATCTCCAAGCATTTAGTGTGTGAGAAAATGCAAAACATTTATACATTCTGTGATAAATCTGTATAAATTTTTACATGACTAATAGTAATGACTTAAATCAAATTTTTAGGCCTGTTATAATGATCATAACTACAAAGGAAATTTTAGAAAGCTTAGTACTAAACTTTGCATTTTCTATATTACTGTAATTTTTATTAGAGAAATTTTGCTTTACTTATCGATTTTTTAATGATTTCTCTCAGCAAATGGTGCTCAAAAAATGCTCTGTTATTCTTGGATAATGGTGACGAATATCGTAAACTTAAAGATGAACTTAAGTACAGGAAATATTGTTTATTCAAATTATTCTACAGTTAACAGAATAATTACAACTTACACAGCTCATTTTAGGAAACCAGCCATTTCAAAACACGTTAAGGCGGGCTTCCTGATTCATAAGTGCTGCCAGATATATTAAATAAATTATGCAATGTTGCCAGTTACATCAAATATAAATTATAGATATTTATGATATTCGGTTCGCAACTAATGGTTTTGTATAGGTTACCATCCACTGTTATTTTCCCTCCTCACACTTGCTATATTACTTGTATATAAGCGAAGAAAAACAAATCGTCTTATTTCGACGTAAGTTCTTAACTTACCTAAGAGAACAAAGTATACATGTTTCTGACAACAAAATGACAGAATCACGCAATATTTCATAATAAATTACCTTACAAAATCAGACTTGCAGAAAACGTTATCGCATTGTGAAAACTAAGCAGATGACAAACCTGTCTAGGCAAAATTGTCTATATTTTATTATGCGAGCAGACTATTGAGTTTCATATTAGAAAACCTTTCTCTCTCTCTTCCACTTCAAGCGTGCAACTTAATGAACGACGTTTGGAGTCATCGCATGTTCGGTAAATTTTATTCGAAAAATTAATTAACTTGATTTTTTTTCCCCTCGACAAAAATAAGAGCAAATGCAAAGTGTAAGAAACCCGTGTATCACCTTAAAATGGCGGAAAAACTAACTTGTCAACTCGAGCGTGTTGACAGTATAGCTTAAATGATAAATGATGTTTGGTTTTTTAACTGTCACGAAGCCCTTATTGGACTACCTTGCAATGCAACCCAAAAGTGACCCTCAAACTGATATCTGGTAACTAGAGACTATGTAAGGGATTGTTGGCAACTCCGCAGACATAAAGAGGACAAGAAATTGTGACATCTTTGATGTCAGACGTGATCTGTCAAGACTTCTAGATCTAATTAGGATATTTTTATTTTTTTACCAATTTTTATAATATTGCCTGAGGATATGCCTCTTATACATTTTTAATTTCGAATAAGCCGCAGTTTTCTTATCTGCTCACCGCTCGTATATCCACACCTATTAGTTCATCTTGATACATTTTAAGTAACCATAAAGATGACAACGTATACTGTTAGCGCATAAACTGGAAGTTATACTTCAAGAAACATTTTTAAAACGTGGGAATCTTTGAACAGAAGTCATTTCTCCATAGAATAACACTGAGCGAGTCTGATACCAATGTAATTTAACCCAAATTATGGAGGAAATCGTGTTTTATGCCTGTCAGGCATAAAGAGAATTGAGAAATTGCTTGGATTTCATCAAGATCACGTTTCCTCAAATTCATGTCAATTAATAAAATATAATGTCCGGAATTGAGATAAATGTAACAGGCCTATCAGTCGAAAATACAAACAACTACTCTAACACGCTCGTTTATTTAAATGCATAAAATAATAATAATAAATTTAATTTACAGATGCCACATTTCGTTGATAAGAGTTGAAAGATCCCAAGGCCTCGTTCTATCAATCAATTGATTATTAATATCTCCGTGAACTAAATATAAAATTACAAAAATTAATTCTAGAATCGAACAGAAACGGAAGTCGTTCTGTTACAGAAAAAAATTAAATATAAATATTTAGTAATTAACAGAGGAGAAAATTTGGTTTCGGCCAAACGGATCACATGTCTAATAAGCAATCAGTATGCAGAAAACTTCAGACATGTCACACGAGGACAATACATCAACGGGACCGAATCGTGACATAATATATCAACAGAGCCTCCAGGCCAATTCGGTACTCATCAACATTCGCCTGTGGAACTTACAGACGTGAATGGCTATACAAAGAATCTCCGATATGAGTCCTTCTTGACATGATTGGCAAGCAAATAGGCAAAACATATGTAGGACCATCAGCTTCATTTGTATGAGCCGAGACGAGAATTCTAATAATACTATTTTTTTTAATTCCTAATCTGATTAGATTTTCTTGTTAAATACTGGAAAGATCCTGAGTTATAAGCTAATCTTATCTTTGAAACTGTAGCAATACTTAACCGTATCCACTTGGGTCTGTAGTAATTTAGAAGCGTAGGAAGTCGAAATTAACGAGAGAAAAAAAAATTTTGATCCAGGCAATTTTTACTATTTACATAAAGAAAAAAAAAAAGAGTTTTATTGAATTTAACAATTCATATCGCGATTCTGACTAATTATGCGATTGTTGATGTTGTAAAACTGGTAGTTGAGAAAGATGGAATGGAGTTGATTATATTTAAATAAGTCTAAAATTAAGTTTATCTCGTTAAGTTTTATAAAAATAGATTAGATGGAAATAAGAGGTTAGATGTAAAAGGACAGATCGCGGAGATCAATTCAGTTAAAAAAAAAAAATACCAGAAGTCTCATTTATGACAAAATTGACGTGGATGTCAAAAGACGTGACATCACTGTAGAGAAGTCGAAGATGCAACAAGGCGTGACTGAGTGACAACGGTTGGGGACATTTGTCAAAATTGCTCGCCTATAGATCAATGTCAGAAGTTAAAGTCTTGGTCTCAGACGCTTTCCTGTGCAGGTGTTGTCCTTCATTGTTTTGACGAAAGCAAATTGAAATTCATAGCACATTGTTATGCCAGGTGGTTTCATTGCCTTTTTTTTTTACATAGATTTTTTTCTCCCTTTCTCTTTGCCTCCTTTCGTTTCTATCGATGCTTGTTAAGATCAGAAGGTGAAGACGTTTGACTAATTAGGAAATATAGCTGTTATGGAGAAGAATGGAAACACAACCTCAACAGGTTAATTTATGTTGGGATCTGCTTAATCACTCTCCTATTATTTTCTCATTGTACAAATGGTCATAAAAAAAAATTCAAAAATCTTTATAAATGAAAAATTACGCAGATAAATCATTCGCGCGATTAATTAAGCGAAGAAATCGCGAGATAAACACGAATCGAAAAATCGCTTTAACACGGTCGTTTCGTGTGTGTAATTATTTTAAAAATAAATGATCTCTGTGAATTTTTTTCTCTTTTTTTCGATAAAATCTGATGCCTAAGTCCATATTTATATTGCACTGTAGATTAAATCTAGATTTAGAAAGATTAGTCAATGACATCTGAAAGAACTCCACTAATTTATCAAAGTTTTTTTTGCCTTTGCTATGAATTACAGAACTAGTTTTTTAAATTAATAAAGGTTTCGAGAACAATCGGGCCTCATATTATCCAATTAAGATAAAAATGGATTGCATATCATTTATTATTAATTAGTATCAAGTACTGTATTTAATACTAATCAATAAGGTCCTTTTTTATACCGTGCCCAATTTTTCTTCTTGCATTCTTACTCAGTTGGTAAAAAATAAAATTACTTTATTTATTTTCTGATAGCAGAATAATAAACTTCACTGTTTTTTCTTTCTCTTTACTGAGAAAAAACAGAATTAATGAATTTATTATAATAAAATCCGATTTTATTATACATTACCTATTTTTAGTACAGGACCGTAAACATAACAGATACTAATGAATTTTCATACAAGGAAAAGAACCTAAAAAGAGCCTAAACTTGATTATCCAGATGATTGACAAAGATTAAAAAAAAGTTTAGGCTATTAAAACAGCTAAAAATTTAAAGAATCGTCAAACTCTTATCTTATCAGCGATTGTAAAACATTAGTAAAAGAAAAATTGTTGAAAACAAAATTCCACCTTTTGAACTTCTAACATTTTAAAACGAGAAAACAATGCTTACTTTTACTTTTTTTTTTTCCTCTTTACTTGTACTTATATTCTATCAAGATTTTTATCTAAACATAAACAAATATAAAAATTGATAAGATAATGTACAAAGAGTAACGATCAACTCTGTTTATGTAAAGTATTTAGTAAGATTTAAGCTACTGCTTTTTAACATAAAGTATGGTCTATGTTAACAACAGTTTCTTGGATAAGTTAGAACAAATTTTTAACCCATTCAAGGCTTTAAAACCTTTCAGGCATATTCTGTGTATGCACTAAGTTTGGCTGATTGATGAGGAATACCGATTAATCATCAAGTTTTAATGGATCAGATCTTCTACAATCTCTCTCTCTTAAATCCCCGAACTAATTTAGCCACTGAAACAAACATAACGTGATCTGTAGACCGAAAAAATATCAAATTTCTGTACCCTTCAACTCCATTATAAGGTTTAATAACCTGCATCGTTGATCACCTAATCTGCACAGAAAGTTACAAGATTAACTATATTAGCATCAGATTCGCTTTCTAAAATGAGAGTTTCCGATCTTATTTATCGATTTTTTCTATTAAAATTTACATTTATCTAAAATTAATGACAGTTATTGGTGAATAGGTGACTCACGAACGAAAGAAATTGGCTGGAGTTACATGCGAATGCATAAATCAAAGCGTTTGTTTGGCTGTTGTTTACGGATAATTTACTGTCTAAACAAACAGACAAAAGTCCTTTATGGCACGTATAAATGGCGATAATTATATTTAGATTAGAGATTATCTGGTTTGCGTAATGTTAAACGGATACAGAAGCCACTCGACGGAGTTGTAATCCGATAATCCTAATGGGGATTAGATACGGTATCACTTAGCAGAAAGTTATTAATGGCGAGTTAGGAAAAAGTTTTTACCTTTATTAGATGTGGCGGACAGGTAGGTTGGATCCCATGTGGCCGGTTAGGTACAACTTCAGGTGTGCAAAAGGGCAGAGTGCCTCGTTTTCGTTCGAAGAACCACTCAACTCTGAGCCTCTGTATGGGAAGAGCG
>WUQG02136673.1:0-24211 GCA_011317285.2 Androctonus mauritanicus | reverse complement strand
GCTCCGCCACTGCGATCTCGGCCGACCGCCAGCTCTGCGCCTGCGCTCGCGCAGACTGCAGATCGCCGGAGGTCGTGGCCAGAACCACAGCTGTCGGTGCAACGAGCATGATCCACTCCTTGTCGGTCACATGATGCGTTCCACATCACACTATCGACGCGAATAGGAATAGAAAATTACTTAGTTAAGCTCCATTAGGACGAAACTAGTATGTAATTACGAAGTTGATTGCCCCAGCTGAATCCGCGTAACTCCCCGTCAGAAGCGGGATTCAGAACCCGGCTTCTGACGGGGAACTACGCGGATCGCCCAGGCCTTTGCTACGCGCGGCTGCCCGCGTAGTACCGGGCGAGGAAGTCGTCTCGGTACTCGAAGTAGTCGCCGTCCTCGATGGCCTTGCGGGCACGGTCGACGAGGGTCACCGTGAACGACAGGTTATGCAGCGTCGCGAGGGTCGCCGCCAGCCCCTCCTTCGCCTTGAACAGATGGTGCAGATAGGCGCGGGTGTACTGCGTCGAGTAGTTGTCGAGCTCAGCATCCAAAGGACGGAAATCGTTGCGGGACTTGCGATTCGTGATGTTGTATCTCTTTTTCTTTAGAGAATATGATCACATAATCAATTGAATCAATATCCATTTCTTAATTATCAACTTATGTTTTATTCTTACAGATTGAAACTTAATTTTATTTGATTATCTATCATCTGTAGAAATTAATATATCAGAAATTTCTTTGAAACGATTTTATTTATGGAATTTATTCAAAATATTTATTATTATATTAAAGATTATATTTTATATTATTTTATTGTTAAAATGATATATATTTTTTCTATTATCAGTTTATATTTTATTAAATTTATATAAGGTGACGAAATTGTTATTAAACAGTAAAGAATACATGAATCTCGATTTTTGTTGCATAAAACTTGTATTCTTGCAGCGTAAATGTAACAAAACACTGTTCAGTATTGTATACAATCACAATATGCAATATCTCCGTTTCATTTCACTTTCATATGCAGTAATTATTGCTATCTTTGCTAACATCATAGTCATAAGCCATTCATAGAATTATCTCAAAACATCCAAAGTATCTTTAAGCGTGTCGTTTAATATAGTTTTAATCTTTAATTGGCAATATTTAATACACTTGCACTTGGACTGGTAGAGGGGTTAAATTTAGTATTGATATTCAGCAAGTGAAGTGAAAGTTAACATACAGATATCGATAGACGTGAAACATATTTGGTTTCATAAGCGATTATTCATTTTCAATTTTCCCCATTTAAAATAATGGATGTCTGATTAACAAAATGATTTTTTCATACGTAAGACTTCCGAAAATCCACAGACTACTTTATTGATTATATTTTTATTGATTATATTTATTGTGGTTTTACATATTATATATCTATCTATAGGGGCTTTCCAATTCCGGAATTAATAAATGAAAAAAATCCTGGGATTCTCTGAGTCTGTACCATCATGTGCTATAGCATTCGCGTAATTTTCCTCCATTTTTGACATATTTTCAATCAGTTGAAGTTAAGAAAAAATTAAGCAAATTTTATTATAAATAAATAAAAATATAGGATAAAAATAACGAATTAGTCCGCTTGTAAGGTAAAAATTAAAAATTCTCACAGAGGTGCTTTATATTCGAATTTCTGAAACAAAAGTGGATTGCTATTTATGATTTTGGTTCTTTAGCTAAAGTTCGAATATCTTGTAATACGTATTAAGCACTATATTTGTTTTCTATGTTTTCCTAAGTTTCTATATATTATAAAATAAAAATCTAAATTAGGTTAATATTTATAAAACCGACATTATTACCATTTAAACTTCGAAAATATGGCGATCTCCAGGACGAAATATGGCAATCTCCAGGCACTTTATAGATAACGTGTAGCATAAAATTTTTGTTGTTTTTTAAAAATTAAAAATCATATTTAGATAAGGCACAAATTCACATTTTTCTTTATATAATGTATATTGTTATTTTATAATTTTTTCTTTTGAATAGTTACAAGATATATGATAAATTAACGGATCGCCTCGTCGGAGATCGCTAAGTTCGATAAATATTTAACGATCACGCCATTTAAAATAAAATTTATGCGATATTTCTGTATCAAATAATATAATAAATTAAAACAAAATTGTTTATTAAACAAAAACATGAAAAGATTGGAAGCAGTTAAGTATTTTAATATAAATAATATTTATATCTGCAATAAAATATATAAAAGAGGAGATTTTTTGTGTTGTAATGAATGTTATAAAATAATCCCAGTATTCCGAAAATTCAGGGATTAGAAGTGGTTCAATGTACAGATCAGGATTTTCTTAAAACATCCGGAATTGAAAACATTGCAATTCGAACGACTGAATATAAAAATTATGTGACTTTTAGTTCATATTTTTTACATTTATATATTATAAGCAATATATATTGCATCGAAAAATTAATATACTGTATAATATTTTTGGATATTATTGGAGCGATTGCTTTGATCGATTGAATAAGAACTGATTTGGCATTTCAGACAAATAAACAAAATCCTCTTAACAACCTGAAATTCCCAATCCTATATCTTATAGTGTATATAGTTATGGAAATTGTAAACATATTTTATTGGCAATCTGTCTGTATAGAAAAGACCAATAAATAAGAAAATATATTAAATTTATATAATTTTTATACCTGAAAAGTTTATTTGAAATACCGAAATTGAATTTTTGTGTACACATATCTAAGTGAAGTGATGTAATCATCTTTCTGCATAATGCACTGCTATGTTATCATATTAATAACAATGGCAGGTGCATTTTAAAGCTTTTACAATTACCCAACTAAATATAATATAAACAAACGCAATTTTCTTATGCCTTTCTTTTCATTCTTCCATCAAAACGTTTCTGATCTTAATTCAATTATAATTTTGGAATTGACCTGCATGATGAGAATTTTCTACTTAAAATATATTCTTTAATGCCTCCTTATGTACAATATAGCATAATTATGAAATAATTCATTCAGATTCCTGAAAAAATTATATAATATTTAAGCATTTTAATAATTTAGAAAGAAATCGATTTAAATAAAATAAAATTTTAAAAATTTAGTAGAAAGAAATATTTGAATGAATATATATATATATATCGGTAAGAAATAATAAAACTTATATTTTTTCTAAGCAATGAAGATATCACAGCTTTAGTGACATTTAATGTTTTGGCAGCATGTCAAAAATAAAGTTTACAGTAGAGAAAAATTAGTTATCTTTATAATCAAAACAGTTTATTTGATCTTACGTGACAGAATGGATTTATTTTCAACTTGCTTGAATTGTCTTAACTAAATTGCTTTCGTATTTCTTTTTTTTTTATCTTAGGCCTATATCAGTATTGAATATTAGTTTAAACTGAAAGTTTTTCTGAACACTGATCGCTTACTTTTCAGAAATTCTACGAAAGCAGACAATTGGGATTATATCAAATTTCAAAATCAATAGACTTCTATGAGTAACTCGATCACGATAGAACTCAAGATGAAACATTTTTATTCTTTTCTATGAATTTTGATCAGAAACGACCTGAAAAAAATCGAAGATTTCAGTAGAAATATTTCAGCATAAATTTAAAGTATAAAGGAATTAAACGAGCTTGGTCATTGATAATTATTTACAGTTTAAAAAAAAAATATATATAGGCCTATATATAACTTCTTAATTAGTTATTACAATATAAAGGTGATTGTTATCTTAAATACTCGAGAGATTATTTTAATATACAGAATACATTTGATTAAACTTCATTTCCCCACTTGTAAACGTTTGTTACTTAACGTCTGAATATGATAAACTGTAAGAATTCTCAAGAGTAAAGAATATAATTAAACTGATAGCGTGGTTTATGAAAGTATACTAAACAGTGAATATAAACGTGAAAACAATTTCAACTAAGCCAAGATTAAATATCAAAAATAACTATTTACACTCTTTAATCAACGAAAATATAATTATTTTTGTTTAACAATTACACAAATATAAATTTAGTCCCATTATGATGTTAATCTTGTGTACAAAATTGCAAAATTAATTAATTGAATAAAAATATATATTACGATTAATTAGATTAATTAAGAATTAATTATATTTATTTTTCTGACTTATTTCTATTGAGTTAATCAAATTAAAACTATTTCTTATGTTTATTTTTTTTTTTAAGAATAAAAACATAGTCGATGTTTTTAAGTCTAATGCATAAGATATTTTTCTTCCAGAAGTTTACAGAATAATTCAATTCATTGCATATGCTGTAAAAAATATTTCCTTCCTTACTGCACGCTTTTATAACACTATTTGCAATGTTTGGTAAGAATATATTTGCAGAAAATAAACATTTAAAAAACATCGATTTATTTTCTGCAAATATTTTCCATTTCCTCTTGCTTTATTTATTCTCAACTTAAATGTTTTGTACGATGAGATTTTTTAGACATAAAAATTATCGTAGTTCGTATATGCAGTATATAATTTTTTTGTTGCGAATATCTGAGATAAAATGATATTCCAAAATATTCTAACGTTTCCATACATGACCATGTGAGATTTTTCTGGTTACCTTTCGGTTTTATATGGAACTTTACTGCTGCTGCCAGTTGTAGTTAAAATGAAGTGCATTTTGTAAGTTGAAGTTATCTGAATAAAAGTGGAAAGAACACGAAAATATAATTTTAGAGTTATTTTAGGAATTGTCCTCTGCAGAATGATTCTATTTAAAAAATAAATATTCGGAAAAAAATTAGTTTTCATATCTTTGATTGCATGAACATAGCTATTAAATTATAATCGAAATTACATAAAAATTCTATAATGATGATTAGTATATTCGATTCATTAACTGTAATTTTCGATGAGATTTTGAAATTAATTAAAGTTATCGAATTTTTAATTTTGTTGCAATTATACTTGAAAAATTATTTTATTTAATTAAATATTCGAATCTTGTTTATTTTAAGATGAAAACATGACGTAAAAAAGTAAAATTGAAGGATGAAGTTATTAATTATCATGGGTCTCGTTTTGTGCTGAGCGTGATTTGGTGATTTCTGAATGATGAACTTGCAGCTTCGACATTGGGGAATAAACTTATGTTTAGTCAAAATTTTTCAACATCCATTAATTATCCTCTTATATATAATTTTTTTTTTCTTTCAGACAACAGAATTTGTAATTTTGTGTAGCGAATAAATCAAATCCAGTTTATTTTCAAACAATTTAAAGTTTTGCTATTTTTCAACAAAAAATGTAGCATCGACAAATAACCTGGAAGCATCGGTTAGATGCCAATTTTTGACCTGCTATTTTAAGATTATTATTTATAAAAAAAATAATTATTGATAATAATCATCATTACATAAATTTTAACAGTTTGTTTAAATAAAATTATAAGCTAAATTTTATTTATCTTTAAAAATAAATTCTTTTTTTTTATTCTATAATGCAAACCGCATTGTTTCATGAATTATAATATATATGATACAAAATTGGATTTTAATATAGTTTATTGAAACAATTACACTAGTTTCCTTATATGATGAGTTACTATGGCTAGATATAAGTTTGGTATAACAAATATATTATTGTGATATAAAATAATTTGTTTATATTATCAGCAAGTTCATCATTACACAAAATTTATATGTAAACAATTTTTTTAATATTGATAAATAAAAAAAATCGTTATGGATTATGCTATTTTTTTTATTAGGAACAAACAAATAAAATATTAAATTTTCTACTTTAAAATTTCTTATTAAATTCGATATCTTACGTTTTTAAATATTTTCACTAAATTTAATTTTAAATAGATCTTATACTACATACTAATAATAGTATGCTTATTTTTATACTTATATAATAATCTGTCAGCTCTTTTTTTTAGGAAATTTCGACAAATAACACGAATTCAGTTTTTCGACATTTTTCAGAGGAATCCCGATATATAGCATCAATTACCATTCTTCATCTTTATGAATGATCAAATTTAATAGAGTAGCCCTGATATGAGAGAAAGTATTTTATTTTAATTTGTTAATATCCCAGCATGATTAACAATGCTCTACTAATAGTAATTATTAGTGAATATTAAAAGTTTAATAAAATAATTCGGGAAAAAATTTTCAATCCATATTAGAGAGTTAAAAATCTTGTGAAGTGCAATATTTATACTATTTTTCTCTTGCTTAAGACAAATAAATAAATAATTAATATTCTGAAATGATATATCATATTATTTATAAATAAATATGAAGAGTTATCATTTCAGATGTCTTTATTTCTAATTTATATAAGATAAGACATCTATTTAAATTGGAAATAATGATATATTAGCGAAAATTTTGTTTGACACTGATCTCATAATTTAATTATGAATCTGTCTCCATACTTATATCAGTCAAAACTGATAAACATAGAAGAAAAACTTTTAGACAATATCAATTATCTGAAACACGAAAACAAAATGAAATTGGTATTAAGGTGGATCAATGAATTTATGATTATGTTTTATATTTGTGGTCGTCGATTCTTGGATTAAATAGGGTTAATAATCAATGTAAAAACAATAAAACTCAAGTAGAAGTGATCATTAAAATCAATGATCACTTCTACTCCTTACGGCTTCCCTCTCTTCTCCTTTTTTTCTCCCTCTTTTCTTGTTTATTTTTATTATAGCCATCTGCCGTCAGTACTGGCCCTCATTGGAATAAAAGTATTTCTTCCACATATTATTATTGTTTATTTTACTGTTTAATAGTTTGAAGCATAATTTTCATCGACTAATATCTTAATTGATAAAAGCCCAATTTTTCATTATTAAACTCATTCTTTATTATTAGGAATATTATCAGCCGGTGATGGGTTCTAAATGATTACCACCAATAGAATCATTCATTATCTTACAAATTTGTTTTATTAATAAAGTTAATAATAAGTTTTTATTTTAGTTATTTATTATTCGATGCTTATCGTAATTCCTTCCTAAAATATAAAATAATTTCGAACAAATATGTAGCGTGTTCAAATGAAACCCATTCGAAACGAGCCACGTGATGAGTTGACATTTCAGTTTAGGAACGCGGATGTTAAAGCGAAGTTGTATGGGTTGAGCATGCGCAGTGTTCTTAAATTGTGCACTTGCGTCATTTTTTAACGCGTGAAATAACGTTGAAGATTGATGATATGATTGAAAATTCGTCCAAGCAGGATATGCAAACTATAATTCAGTTTTTAATGGCTGAGGGATGTAAGTCAATGGTTCAAACGGGTGACCCGCACGCTGACTGAACACCAAAGAACAATGAATGAACTTCAGCTTGCAACATTTGATGAGCTACTGTAATGAGACGAACAATTCCTGCGGCGCATAATGATGAAAAATTTAAGAGCATTACACATGCGCAACACGTATAGCTTCGCATTAACATCCACGTTCTTATACTGAAATGTCAACTCATCCCGTGGAGTGTTTCGAACGAGTTTCATTTGAACACGCCATATATATTTTGGGTTATTCCGTGTCAAGTGGCCTAATTTTGAAGAACTTAAAGAGTCAAAACTGGAAAATCATTATTATTCTTGTAATTCAAAATCTAATGTTTCCAATGGTAGCAGAAAAAGTTAAGTTCGAAGTGTTAAACATTGAGATATTTACTCTCAAACATTGGTCAAATTTATCCAATGACCTTATGATTTTTGTAACAAAATTTTGGATTTAGCACAGAAAAATTGAACATGGTAACAAAGATTAGAGTGCTAGTGTTATGGTTATGCTACAATTGTATTTGATATTTTTAAAATTATTCGTGATTTGAATTCGCGTTACACAGGTGAGCTCCATACGAAAAGTCCTGATGCCTCATCCAAACCATTTTTTTGAACTGAAGTTTTGCACAGCTTCCTCCGAAACCTGTATGCATATTCACAGCAAATTTCAGCATAATTAAAAAAACTGGGCAAGGATCCCTTGACATGGGATCCTTGCCCAGCCTTTCACTCAAGCTCACTTGACATGGCTTGATTCATCTCTCCCTTAACGTATAAATAAATTTTTTGATTTAATGTTCAATTTTATGACCATGGATCTCGATGAAAATTCAAATATTTAGACATTATAAAAGTTTCATTGATTATAAACACAATTTAAGTCCTGAAAAATAATATAAAGTAAATAATATACTTAATAATAACAATTACTGAATAATGTGAAATTAAGTCGTGAACGAATACTTTTAATTAATCAGCAAGTATGTAGAATATATAATAAAAAATCTTTCTACGAAATAATATTAAATATATTCATGATAATAAACATTATAAAGCAATTAAAAGTTCTTCTAATGGATGATAATTTCTGACTACAATTCTCTAGAATAGTACATACTTCTAGATCAGAAAATATAAAATTAGAAGTAGATTGTATAATATTCAGTATTCCTAAAATTTAAATTATGTTAAACGTCTTGAAAAGGTATTTAAACTCTAAAGTTTTAATCCTTTCAGAAATCTTTGCAAATAAATATTTAAACAGTTGGCGATATTAACATGTAAGTTTGTGATTTATTTGATCAGTAGTGAAATAAAACAGTAATGCATCGAATTATATCATAATTGCGTAAAATATTTACAGATTTAATAAGTTTAATTTAATTTGTGACATCAGTTTTGAAAATAGATAAATTACAAATCTGTACTCTCTTCACTCAAATAAATATATTTACGTTGTTATAATTTATGTAAATATCCAATATCTAAAATTTATTATACAAATAATATTGTTAATGATAGCAAGGTTTTAACTCTAACATATTTTATTTTGAAATAGCGATTAGAAAAGTATCTGAAATATATTTATTATAATTAATATAACCACAATATCAAATTTACAACAGCATCATTTCACCATACACTCTTCCTTTTTTTCAATGCTCAATAAGCTTTTGTATGTATGCCAGTTAACTATTTTTAACTGAGTGTCAAGTCATGCATGCAACATTTATTTATTGCTTAAAGTCACAGGCAAAGTAGTGAATTCATAGACAGAACCATGGAAGATTTGTAAGTGATGTTCCACTTCATCAATAGTTATCTGTCATTTATCTACAATCATGTCATGAATTTGTTTAGTTGTTGTTCTAAATTAGGTATAAATTGCATCCAGATTGTTCAAAATTATCTTTGATATTTTGAAACTATTTTTTAACATTGAAATCCAGTCATAAAAATAAAGAACTCTTTTTCACATTGTATTGAAAGTCTTCAAACGAAATTCCACTTCTGGTAAACCTTCAGTCCATTAAAACTGAATTACTAGTCTTTGTTACATGTGGAAAGGGAAGTCACTAAGTTGATGTTACTATAGTGCATTATAATTGATTATTCATGGTCGAAACTATTTCACAGTAATGAAGAGAATTCATGTTTATAATTGTTTATATTACGTTAGCAGCACCGACAGCACAAAAATATTAAATAAAAATAATTGAAGATACTTTTTGATTTATTCTTATAATTTACAACCTAATAGTTTTGACATTTACTTATATAGTTCTTACGAAATTTTATTTATTATCTCAATACTAAAAAATAAAAGAATAAATAATGTTATAAAAATCAAACTACAGTGTTACAAATAATATAAAATGTTTTAAAATAAAATTTATATTCCGAAAATCAAATTATAAGAACTTTATCATTCATTTTCTTATAATTTGATTTGATTTTATTAATTAAAAATAATTAATTATGTATGCTAAGCAAAAATATTATAAAATTTTAATAAAAATTTTTAAGTATGATTATATTTTGGTTTTGAATTTCTAGTTTCATAAGCCAACCGAGAATTCAATGTATCGATTTTTAATTTTTCGCATAATTGATAGTGTGCTTCAAAGAATATTTAAGATGCCAATCACAAGTTATAAAATTAATATCAACAATTTTTACCAATTAAAAAAAAGAATATTTCAGTCGGATAATATTAAAAATTTGAAAAATATATCTTCTACATGAAATAATTTAATTATCTTAATTGAATTCATAAAATATCGAAACTAAAAATGCACATATCTGCTTTCCTTTTAAACGAAATTAAAATTGGTTAAAAGTTTTTTTACATTAATAAAAATTTGATATAAAATCAATTCACCAACTTTTATGAAATGTTTTAATTAATTAATATAAAATTTATTTTTGATTATTATAATTTTATTAAAATTTTAATTGAACAGTTAAGAAGGTAGTTTGTTTTTTATATATATATAATGTTATATACAGCATACTACAATATTAACAAATAAAAATAAATTAATTTGTATAAATTTTCTTAATATTAATCATTAATCATATTATTAAATTTGTTGAAAATTTAGTAATCAGATTAGTGTGTAACTTTTATTAATTAAAATTTACAGATAATTAATTAATCTAATTGAAAAAACATCTTTGAATCGGTTCGTTTTGTGATATTTTACTTTTATTATTATTATTAATATTTTAAATCGAAAGAATTTAGAGTAAATATTTAAAAGTTCGTAATCTTAGTTTACAAGAAAAAATTATCAACGTTAATCATATAAATATTTTTTTTTTATAACGAATGTGTAATAATTTATTAACGTCGCATTTATTGGAAATGCTAACAAATTATTAAAAATCGTTATAAAAAATAATATATTATTGATTTTGCTTTTTTAAACGCAAAAAAAGCTTATATGAACTAAAGAAAATTATTTTCGAAAAGAAAAAAAACTGTAAAATAAGTTTTTTTAAATAATTTGATATAAAAAAGATATTTGCTCCTGTCAACTGCATCAGAATATTCCTGTATGATGCCCAATCAAGCATAAATAATGCTTGAGAATCAAATATTATTTAATGATTTTATCAATTTAGAAATAGCTTTTTTTAATGTATTGATTTGATTGTTCGAGTTATTTTTGAATGAAAAGAATTAAACAGACACAATTTAACTTATTCAATAAGTTAAGTATTAATGCTTGACTTATAGAATAAGTTAAATTATGATTTGTTTAATTCCTTTCGTTCTAGCAAATATTTTTCGTAAAAGGAATAATTTGAGATCGCATGTATACACTGTACTAAAACAGTAACAAGATTTTACATAACATTTTTTAAAAAATTAAAAAAATTAATTTTTATGTATGATTTATATAAACAGTTATATTTGGTAAAGAAAAAAAATTTAATAAAATATAAATTTTAAGTAGAACTATTCATATGAATTTATAATAATTTCTATTAAGTAAATATAACTTTAAATAAACATTTTAAAGAGATTAATATATTTTAAATTGTATGAATAATTAAAAGAATTCAGATTAAGAAATTAGCCGCACTTATTGTATTGCCAGTTTTATGATTGAAAATTTCAAAACTTCCAAAGATTTTTCTGTTATTATTTATAAAAAGCAGTTTATTTTTCATACAAAAATATTTTCTGATATTCTTACGCTTTCTGATGAATATAACTAATATGTGTTAGAAATAATAATAATATTCATTTATTTTCTACCGCATTTTGTAATATTTTCTCCAGTTCTCATATTGTTTTCATTTCAAACAATTTTTCTCAAAGATATTTATCAAATCAATAAAGATATATCAGATATCTGCCATTTTAATATCAGGAACAAAAATCTATATTTATATGAAGCCAAGTAATTGGTTAAAACAGATTTGGGAAACCATTTAAACGAAAAAAAAATCAAACAGTAATCGGAAACCGAAAGTCTTATTGTATTATAAATTGATTTAAAGCTGAAATCGTTATAAAAATTGTTTTTACTTTGATTATATATATTTTTAAAAGTATAAAATGATTACAACTAATTTTTAGTAAAATTGAATGTCAAATAAATAAAAAAATAAGTATAAAACTTGTTTTTGAATTATTGAAGTACGGTACTAAATCGAGATATTCATGCATAAGATAGGTTGTAAAATGTTTATTTTTTGTCTAATCGTTGTGTTCATTATTCGTTCACTTAATTAAAAAGTTTATAATAGTTATCAATCTGCGATTTTTTATAATTACTACGTATATGAAATAATATAATTATTTTTCATAAACATCAACATGAACTTAATAGTCTAATACATTTCTGTGAGAATGTAAATTATATAGGTGTTCGAAATATGAAGAACCAACGTAAAAAGTGAATAAATATATACTAAAATATTTTAATATCGACAAAATATCATTACTTACAAAAATTAAACGATATCTTTTGGATGCTTTAAAAGAAATTTTTGTATACTATAAAAAAAATCGGAATTATAAGGAAATTAAAAATAAATCCCTAAATTTCCGTAAGCTTGAACTTATTTACAATAATTTATTTGAATTTCATTCAAATCGGTAATATTTCGCGAGTTACCGTGATGATAGCAGACATTCAATGGCTATATCATGCACATATTTTTTTCTTCCACCTTGGAAAGGAATAAAGAGTAAACCGAATTTTTGCTCACTACAAAAATCCCTTTATTGCAACTGAAACTAAAAAATATGAATTTTTATTAATCGATTAGCGAAACTTGTATAAATTCATTAACTTCAGTATCTGAATATATGTATGTAATCAAATAAAAATATATGAATGAAATTATAATAATAATCATAATTTATTAATCCTCTAATCATTTGCATTTTTTTTTTTTTTTTTTTTTTTGCCTATTTTCTGAAGAAGAATGAGGTTTATAAGATTAGGTTATGAATTAACTTCCTAGCTTCAAGCATTTAGAAATAGCAGACTTTCATACTTTTGAGATACTCTCTTAATATGTTCTGAATTATTAATCGGATTTTTGCGAGATTTAATAGGAAGATTAACCGATAAAGGATTAAATGATATGTCATTGAGATCATTTTCAATAGCTGAATCTATTGAAAATAATTCATATAAGTTAATCCTTTATCGTAAACCATATAAAAATGGCAGATCTTCAAAGTTCAGAAGTTTCTCTTTAATAATTTCTCAACTATTTAATGAAATTCGACAGGATGATCAAGCCATTAATGTCAATTTTGAAATAGAATTAATTAATCTTGCAGCTTCATTCGTTTGAAAATGGTTGACGTTCAAACCCACGAGATTTCCTATAATAACTATGTAACTATTTGATAAATTTTTATGATATTAAACAGAAATGTTATTGATGATGATTTTAATGGTATATAGTTTAATCCCTTATCTTTAACCATCCAAAAATAAAGAGCACATTCGGAAAGTAAGCGATTGCAGTTAAACAAGAAATTCTGGAAAGAACTGCTTTTTTTTTTTAACTATAATTTTATTTTAAAATAAGAACGTTTTATTAAACTGACTTCTTTTGAGTTAGCTTATTTTATGACACTACTAGAAATTTGTGTAGATAAGAGTGGGCAATCTGAAATTGGTGTAAGCTTTTATGCTCATTTAATGGAAATCTTTCAGATTAAACTGCGTTGAATTAAGATAAGAGAAATGGTCTTTTCTTAATAAGACCATTATCTTGAGAGAAGTAATATATAAAACAATATTTGACTACAGGCTTTTAGTTTATATTAATTTAACTGAAAGACTCGTAAGAATATTTATAATAGAGGTTTTACAAGTTTAAAAGATTTAGAAATATTTAACTTATAGAAAGTTATGTTTCTGTTAAAAATAAAATTAATATCAACAGATTTTATATCATTATCTTGTTATTTAAAAATAATGTAGAGTATATCAATAACAGAATTATAAGGAGAACGAAAATTATTTGGAGAATTAACAGCAAAAATTTCTCGATTTTTTATATATAAGAAACATAAATTTATTATAAATATTAAAATTATTATTAATTCTAAAAAATGTTTCGTTATTTATTTAGTTATTAGACATTCAGTAAGCATCATAATAATGAAAAAATGTATACCATGTTACTTAAGGAAAAATTTGAATTGAAAGGTTGTTTATCACGAAAATAAAAAAAGATTTTTCTTTATAAAATTGAATAATTTCTAACAATAAAAGAATTTATTAAATTAATCGATTTTCTTTTAAATCAATATTCACATCAAATGGATTGAACATATAAACTGGCATTAATTTGTTACGAGATTAATTCGAGTCTTGATATTTGTTTTACGTTGATTTCATCATCATAAATTTAAACAAATCATTTGAATAACTTTGTGTACACATCAATAATTCATCCGCAATATTGTTTGAATAGTGATAAACTAAAAAGAAATGAAAAGCTGAAATAATTAATAATTTAAAAAAAAATTTTCTAGTAATATTAAACATTAATAAGTTTTGCATTATCTTAACAATGTAATGATGTTTTTACATAAATGATTATATAAATTAATTATTAAAATAATAACTTATACGTTATCTCTTGTAGAAATACAGTACTTAATCATTAAAATATTAATAAATTACATAAAGGAAAATAATATTTAATTCAGATTTTTATAAATATTCATAACTTAATATGTAGATTAAGAAGATTGCAAAGAAGATATCGGATAATTTTTCCATTGCTTAATGAATATTTTATCATTTTTCTATGTTTTTCCGGGTGGTTGTTTGTATTTAAATAGAATTTTTAAGTTGATTTTTACTAGAAACTAAAACACAGATAATAAATTTGAATGTTTGCTGCATATTTATTGCATTAAATTATCTTATTGTTCTAAGATGATAATGTAAATTCGGTAATTGTTTGAACGGTTTTATAGAATAAATCCCAATAAAGAATAATATGAACTTATCCAGAGACATACAGATTTCTGATGAGCTGCAAAAGACCCCAGAGAAAAATAATTCATTGGTGTAGTAGTAGTAGTAATAGTAGCAGTCATCCAATATCGAGGATGAAGTCACAAAGAATGTATATCTTGCGAAGAGAGTACATTAATACATGATCTCTATTGTTAAAAAATGATAAAATTTACATGTAATCCACGTTTAAGTTTTAAGTAGGGTGAACTTTATAATTTTGTGTCGAAGAGAAGCAAGAATGCTTATATATCATCTAACTTTATCATGTTCACAAAACTTTATAAAAAGTAATCATATAATTAATGTAATACTTATTCTGTTTGCAAATATTCAACTTATTAGTAACATTATTCCCTCGAAAAGCTAAAACTTATTCAAAATTAAAACTTGCTTTTAATTACTACATTCCTTCATATTCTTTCCTTCTTTTGTTAAATGCCACTTTCCAACCAGAGGCTTTAAACGGTGGACTATTCAGATTCTAATAAGATTAGACAGAAAGCGAAGGATTGTACTGAGGCTAGACCAAGATCTTTTCAGAAAAATGGGATCGAGAATCGCTTCCGGATCGATCCCTCTATGAGGATGATTACCGTGCTTTCATGTGGTCTATTCCTTGAGATCTATTCAAAATCGAACAATTTAAATATTAATTTACAGAAATATATATATATTAATTCTAATAATCTGAAATTGTATCTTTCACACGGAAATTTAGTCTGAAAAATTCAAAATTAACTTTATAATAAGTCTCGAAAATTTATTTTAATGGTTTTGATAAATAGGTTCATGTTCATGCAATCTTTTTTAAATAAAAGTCTTTTTATTATTTTTTCATTAAGCATACAAAATATTAAAGTTAAATAAAGAACTGTACTTTCAAGAATATAATAATTATTTCGTGCAATAACGGAGTCTTAACTGGTGTATCGAATAAAATGCAGTTGTTTTTGTATATGATCATTTAAAAATAATAATAGAATTTATAAGATTCGATCCGGTTTAAGCATTAATTTCTTTTAGAATCCACATTTTTCATTTTTATTTTTTAATTTAAAAAACATATAAAATAATATCTTCTTTGATAACATTTAAAAACGAACTTCAGATATTACTTAATTTAATTTCAGTTATACAGCATTATCTTGTTCCGATCTGATATAAATAATATAAAAATAAATTTTAATTATCTTATAATAACAATTTAAAAATTATCCATCATGTTTAAAATACTTACAAAAAAATATTATTCGAAGGCCAATCTCAACACTGTCTGAAAAGGATTCAGATCAACTAAGTGATAATATATCCGGCAGAATTTTCTTTCCTTTTACTGCAAATAGATAAAAAATATCGAATTATAATTGCAAATGCAGATTATCTTGTGCATTTGTATATAAATTTGCATGATATTATTGTAAATACATTTTGCTATATTACAAATCTATACAAAAATTATTTTTAATTATTCCCATTGCATATATACTATAAGTCTAGTACCGTATCATGTTTTCATTGTATTTTATTTGTAAATAATAATTTAGATTTATGATTTATGAGGATTATTTGTATGTTATTTTTATCTTTATTATAATTATCACTTTTTACTATATCTCCATACCATATGATGAATGTATATAATTTTAAAATAAATAAGAAAAGAACTATTATACAATTGGATTACTTTTAGTTTTACTGATTTCATATTGATAGAATTGTCAGTTTTATTCAATATTCTCTCTGTGATGTTTGTTCGAGTTTAAAGTTACGGATTGGAAGCAGTTTATACTAATTGATAATACAGTGTTTTCATGTAAATTTATTTTGGCATGAAAAAAATAAGAGCGATGAACAAATACTTTTGCATAACATAAAATTTTAGACATCATTATTTTGAATCAGACCGGCGAATTTTATCTTTTCTGTAGTAGTTTGTACTCTTCACATTTTATTCAGATTTTCCGTGGAAATATTTAAATAAAAATTTTATGGATGTAATTTCGCATTAATCTTACAGCAATGTAAATACATTTTTCAAAAAAAAATGATAATTTAAAAATTTTATGAAGAAATGTTCAAGTTTTTAAATATGATAATTCTATGTTATTAAACAATTTTTCTTGCTTTCAAACGAGAAATATTATTTACTTTGGATTAAATCTTAATTCTGTGTACTTGTCTTAATATTTGCCAAAATTACACATAAATAATTATAATAATAGAATAACTTCAGGATAATTTTGTTATAAATTTATTAATTACTGATAGATCTGTAGAGAGCATTAAGTGGCAGAGATGATTTAATGATTTCCCATTATATTCGATTTTGAATTATTATAAAAGAAAATACAAATTTGATCGAAAATACATTTTCCTTCATGAAAATCACAAGTATTTAATATATGGATAGATCTAACAAGTAATTAATTATCATATTTATAAGTTAAAATATTTATAAATTTTTATTTGCAAGAAAAAACATTAAAAATACTTCATATATTTTCAAATATCATTTTCGAAATTTAATTAAAAACAATAAATTATAAAACTTTCTAGTTCAATCTACGTTTATTACCTCTGAAGAATCCTCCAGCAAGATCGCATATGAAGTTAGTTTATGCAAATATATAACATTTTTATTACGTAGAAATATAATACTTTAATTTAAAAGAGCTATATTTTGTGCTTCAAAGATAGAAATGCATAAAAGATTGATACTGTAGAATAAATCAAAATTGTTTCTAAATAATAATAATATATTGCATTCAAAACAACAATTGTTTAATAAAATTATTGTTTGAATAATAATATTTAAAAAAAATATTGTTTTCTATCTAATAACCATATTGATGTAGCATGAATAGGATAAACTGTTCGTAATTTCCCCGAGCAAACGATGGACGAGATTATTATAAATATTGATTTATTATCTTTGTTAAAAAGAACTTTATCAAACTAACTGCCATCCTAAACTATTATCGGGATTAAAATTTATTTTATTTTATGAGAAACATCCATCAACAAATAACACTATGAATATCAAGGGAATATTGTCGACGATGTATCCGGAATAAGATGTGTTAGTTTGTAGCCGGCTAATGTCGTCTTAAAGAGATTGATGATGCATTTACAGGTTCAAAATTTTCATTAAGTAATGAGATATTTCACATTTATTAAATAAAATTAATAATTAAAGATACTATTAAGTCTTTTTTTATAAAATAATTTATAATTTGAATCACAATTTTAATTCATAAACTAAACTTGCAGAGAAGAAAAATCAAACTATTTTATAAACATACAGACATTTTCCTAACGTTTTACACAATTTAAAATTAGTAAGTTAACTTAATTCAATCTAAAAAAATCGAAGGAATGAACAGTAGATCAAATTTAATTTATTCTGAACGAGTTGATTGAAGAACAAGTGCTCTCTACTAATAGAGAAACGAGATGGAAAGACAGGAAGAGAGTGCCAAATAATCGCTGACTAATTACTAATTAAACCAAGAAGCAGAATAGTTTTCTACCTTTACTGAATGACTGAGATAAATTCGAGATAAACGGAATACCAGGAAGAGTAGATTGACCTACATTATCGTGTTTGACAGCTTAGAACTAACTCCATAATAACTAATTACTATAACCAAAACAGTAAGATTAATAGTTACATCTGATACTTCGATTTAGACATAAAGTTGTCAAACTCTTTCATTAATTGGCCATATAGGATTTTATCTTTATGTCTTTCAGAATATATTCTACATTTCTCACGTAAACATCGTAAATATTATTGTTAGTCGCAAGAACAATATTTAACATTACTGGATAACAAATACAGTAACTTTACATTAAGTTTTAAAATAAATTTCCATTTTACATAATTCTATTATTTTATGACTTGTAAAATTTTATATAACTCTACCTTATTTATGACTTGTAATATCATTAAAAATAAAAATAATACATTAAACCGGACTTTTAAATTTTATCATTCTTCTAGAGTCGAATAGGAAAAAAATTATTTTCTGTTCAATATCGATTTCTGTCGATTTGTTCAAAGTAACAGTTGACAGCATTTGTCATAAGTTCGATTCTCATATTATTTTTACCAATTAAAATTAACTGCATCTCATTAAGATAGCTCATATCATAAAGTGCAAAGTACAGTATAATTTTGCCCATTAAATCGCCATTAAAAATTTCTTATATAATATTGAATGCAATTTTTTTTGATTGCTTACTTGCTTTTAAATTTTTGATGATAATTATGAAAGTAATCATCTTCAATTTAAGGGGGAAAAAAACAGAGAAAATTTATAGTAATAATTTCATGCTGCTATAAATGTATCTCGTGTTAATTCAAAACAAAATTTTTTTATTTAATATCTAATTTTTTTGTTTTTTATCATATGATGATTTTGAAATACCTGCTGAAAATTTCATGAATGAAACTATTCCAAACAAAAGCCATGGATTTTCAACAGAAATAAAAAAAAGTTAATTTTTGTATATATATCGAACATTATGTAAATATAAGAAGAACAATTCTTTTATATTCTTAGAAGACATAACGTTAAAAAAATTCACATATTATATAAATTATAAAGAAAATAAAAGTTTTATATTTATCTTACGTTTTTTGTTCTTTGTCTAATTTTCAAAGATAATTTAAACTTATATTTATGTTATCAGACAATTCACGAAGATGACTTTCGTGAAAAATATAGTTTAATAGTGTAATTTTATTTATGATAAGAATTTGTTATTTTTTATAATTAAACATTAATATTGATCATTTGATAAATCTTAAATAGTTATGATTTAAAAATTTATTCAGAAAAAAAAAATATTATTATTTTTCTTTATTAATAAATGCTCATTTAATTCAGTTACTATCTTGAATAGTAACTTATTGATTAGAGAGTTATTAAAAAGAATAGTAACTTATTGATTTTGGCAACCGTTATTCTTTATGGATATTGAATTACTGCTTCTCGAAAAATTTTTCTAATTTAAAAAAAAAAGCTCTATTTTTGTGGAAATTTTTATTAGAAATTTTAATAAATCAAATCAATCTTTTTTCCTTAATAATTAGAAAAATTTGATTTAAGTTTTTTTTTAAATTCTAATTATAGTAATATGACAAATTTTAACTTAAAAATTACTGAGATTTATTATTTTTAATTCGAATTACGCGTTTAAAATTTCAAAGTTTCGTTGATTATAATTAATTTATAGATTTAAACTTAGATTTTATGAAGAAAAATGTTTGCTGAGATAATTTATGCAATTTTTCTATCTATTTTGTGTGTTAAGAGCATGACTATTATTTTTCTTCATTTGACTTTTTAAATTCTGAATTTTTTAAAACAGAATATTACATAAAATTTAAATCGCCTAATTTGATTTAAAAGACTATAAAAAAATTTAAAAAAAATCATAAATATCGCTTTTCCAT
The DNA here is from genome assembly GCA_011317285.2 of Androctonus mauritanicus. NCBI lineage: Eukaryota > Metazoa > Arthropoda > Arachnida > Scorpiones > Buthidae > Androctonus > Androctonus mauritanicus. Next base: position 3,903 of record WUQG02136673.1, on the reverse strand, counting down.
AGTTAGAGAAGTTCTTCTGTAAAGTGTATAGGTTTAATCGAACCAGATCTATATCAATAGTTTTATCTCAAAAATTGATTTGATAGTAAAAAGTTGCTATTGAAGTTAATCAAAATAAAAAATTTTGGACTATATAGAATAATAAATTACAATTTTTTTAGTGCAACATCTTCTTTATTAAGAATATCAATAAAATATACAGTAATACAATTTATGAATGAAAGAATAAGAATAAAATATAATATTATTACTACAGAAATTTAAATTATGTTAAATGGATAGCTGCCAAATATTTTTCATCAGGTCTGTAAAAAAATATATTAATCTAGAAATATACGTATATATTTTTAGCTATAAAATATTTTTATGCAACTTATAATGGATTCTAACGAAAGTTGTTTGATGATAATTTATATGCAACTGAATTCATTATAAATTGAACTATGCGTTAAAAAATATGAAATATGCGTTAAGAATATAGTTAAATAATCTTATAAATTAATTATTCAGTTAAGTTTAATCTTTTAGAAAAATGAAGAAGTGTCAAAGATGTGAATTTTTACGTATAAAATAGTTCGTAGTGAAATTGATCGAGAATACTAAATAGCAATAATTTTTAAATAATTAAACATTAAAACTTTTTTAAAAAAGTTCATACGAAATTTTGTGAAATAGTAACATTTATATCAAGAATTTTAACATTATCGATTATAATTTTCGTAATAATTCATTCTAAATTTTCACTTTAGTCCAGCATTCTATAAACTTAAAAAAATTGATACAGGTTATCCAGTGCGATAAACTTTGATTACGTTAATCAAATAATCTACGACTAATACAACAGAAAAATTTTTATGAAATACGATGATTCGGTCCCGAATTATAATCGGAAAACCAAATTATGATTTAATCGATTAGAAGAACCGAAATAGATATGGTTAGGGATTGTTATTCCGGTGATTGTTAGAGAACTTCTCTAACAATCACCAGAATAAAAATATGACTTGTTAGAGATTTAGAATTCAAATTTCCGCATAACAAGCATATAACATTCATAAAATTTCATAACAAGAACATATATTTCGGAATCCGATATAAAAAATGGACTGAGTTAGTATAATGATGAAAATGTTTATAAATATCAAAGATGATATAAATCATATTTATATGGCTTACATCATTTATATATATTTTGCTTATAAAGATTAGATTATAGCCTATTATTAAAATTGTAATAAATCCATATTCAATTTCTTTAAAAAAAAAAGAACCATCGAAATTATTATCGCATTGAAAATAATGTAGTTTTAAGAGAAAGTTTTCATTAATAAAACTTTTTTTTCCTGCTGAAGCTCTTTTTACTACTGTATTAAGATAAAGTATTAAGTAACATGGAAGTATGGACCATGAAGACTTTCTTTTATTTTCGTCGCTATCAGTAGAATATAATATTATCTCATTAACTGAATGCTACTGAATATCGGATGCGTCATTCATAATCAGAATCAAAGCTAATCGATACTAAATAAAAGATAATTAGAAGAGAGAATTTATTCAATATTTTATATTGATATTTTATTCAATATAAAATATTGAATGAAATATTAGAGATAACATTAAAATCATATCGAATAGGCCTATATTAAAAAATGTGTTAAACAATACATACTAGAAGAAAATATTATTTGTGATTAAAATGCGTTGTGAATGCCAAATATAAAGGAATAGTGTTTGCTGTATATATCATATAAGATATATTCCAGGAGATGACTGTCACTATTGTCACAAGAAATTAATGCAGCTATTAACTGATCTTTCAGCCAGAAGTCGAAAAATCAGTTAATAACTGCATTTTTGCCATTTTTATACGGCAAAAATTTATTATAGTATTTATATTTTTTATAGTATATGGAAATAAGAAATTTATTTATTCATTCATTCATTTTTTTATTTGGAAAAATATCATTATTTTAATTAAATAGATAAGATACAGTGATTTTGACCGACTAGCCATTGTGGAAGCTTGCTAAATTTCCATTTGGAAGACGCGTAATCGAATCATAGTTACACACCTCAAACTTTTTTCGAAGACCCGGACTCAGACGGTCTTCTATTGGGTAAGGGTCACCAATAGAAGTCTTCAAAATGATCCCGCCGCATACCAAATTCTGATTGGAAAATGACATGAAGCACATACGGATTAAACATTTGTATTAGTAAAACTATGTCAATTTAATGCCATTTTTTATAATTTCTATTAATTTATTTTTAACTGGAAATTTTACAAACACAAAAAAAAAAAAAAACAGAAATTTAATATAATTAGACCCTATATTAACTTTTTCCTTAAATTCTGTATCTCACTTAAAAAATATATGAAAACATATTATACTTTCTTCTATCATGACTATTCAATCTACAGTCCACATTGTTATCTAATTATAGTGCATAACATCGTTATATTAAATATATTTCCTAACAAATTTCCATCTTAAATGACTAGAAGCAGAAATCAGCACAATACAATGAGAGTGCATACTCACAATTACAGTTTTAGAAGTCTTTCTTTCTAGTTTTACACCGTTTTCCAACTAGAAATTATTAAGCAGCGTGGCCATTTCAGAGCTTGCCATGAGCTGCTTAGGCTTGTTTCAATTCATTGTTGCATTGGACATATAAATAAATTCATAGTTGCATTGAACGGATAAATAAAAAAAATGGAAATCAACGGTCCTGATCTAGATTCCCTAAATACATCGAATCACTTTTAAAAGTCTTAAAAATCCAGAATCGATGCCAGATTCTACAGGAAGAAGATCATAGATAAAACTCCATAGATCTAACGAAAGATAAATCTTAAAATTTATTGTAAAATCTTTATTTATTTTTTGATCAATAGCATTTATAACAAAAATCTTAATTTGCTATATAACAATTGAAATTAATCTGATAGCAGTATTCTGTTTTATAATAGCACCGAAAAAGTTTTTGAATATGAATTGTTTAGAAATCTTCATACTTTAATTATTATTATTTTTATGATATATTCATGTCTTAGATTATATTCTACAAGAATAACAAAGAAAAACAAAAATTTAGAATACAGTAAATCAGTCAGAAATTCCGAATATGAACACTAAACAATGTTATTCTTTATCATTTTCTCGAAAATTTAGTTTGTTTTCGAAAAATCTTGTTTAACTTGTGAATAAAATACTCAAGTATATTCTAATAATGAATTTAACATATTCTTCGGGCTAATCTGAAAGACTACTTCCTAGTAGACCTGTACCTTAATTGATAACTTACCTATAACCTGCAGCACAAATGATTATGATACTTATGATAATGACGCCAATGATTGTAATGACGGTGCCTAACGGGAACTAAGTTTTGTGAAAAAAAAAAGCTTGAATTCTAACAAAACCATCGAATTTTGTTGTTATATAATTTTGTGTTAATTAACTTAATTTAATTTAACTGCTATTGTAGAAATATTGTAAAAAATTATTTTTAATATTTGAGTAAGATTAGTGCTTTTTATTAAGCCGCCATACTGTACATAAGATATACTGTACCTAGTAGAGATCGCGTTTAGAGCCTATCACAGGCTGGCCAACACCAATGATGGGATCAACCGGATGGTTGAAGAATAAGGTTCAACGGCCCGGGCCCGGACCCCTCCTGAAATCATGGAGGTGTGGACTTGGATTTGAACCCGGATCCTCCAGGGTGGTAAGCCACAGCTTTACCACACAGCCATCCGGCCGACGGATGGCCTCGGACTGACAGGTTTTTCCTCTTATGAATATGGTGGGAAGCTTATGTTTTATTTGATCAACAGATGACGCCACATTCCATTCTCAAAGAATATAGTATTCTTAGAGAATGGAATGTGGCGTC
>WUQG02136562.1:0-24218 GCA_011317285.2 Androctonus mauritanicus | reverse complement strand
AGTACAGTGTTAGTCTATGCGAGTGTCTCTCTTTTTTTGTGTCATTTTCGTTATTGTCAGGGATCTTGCTCTTCTTCGTTCTGATCAGTTTTCTATAACTCGAACCGATGTTGAGCTTGCACACAGTAAGCACGCAAAATTCAGTTCGAATGCGAATTTTTATCCATTTCTAATATGGCAAGAATTAAACCATCACCTGCTTCACTTCTGACCTATTCTGCCCAGCTGCTATTTTCGGTTTGATGTTAGTCAGTTAATTGTATTGTTAGTAGGGTTCCCAGGGGAAAAGGGGACTCGGCTTTTTATATACAATCCAGATAATAACGGTAGCACCACCGACATTTCGATGATGGTGTAATTTGTGAAAGTGCTATCCTTTAACAAACGACCCCGATGCTAACGTCTTGCCAATCCAAGTTGAAAGCTGCTTATAAACTTCTCTATAAACAAAACTGGGAGGGTAAGAACGATGCAAATAAACACAAAAATCGCGCTAAGACGTCTCTACATCAATACATAAAATTCACATATATTTCTATATATATATATGTAATACGTGTGTGTCTGTGTGCAAGCTTATGTTTTTTTTTTTCTTTTAATCAGTTAATGGAAGGCTCTACTCGCAATTAGATTTGTGATTATAGATATTATTCCATTGTACGAAATGCTAAAAACCTCTGGATCTAATTTATTCAGTTGCTACCATTTAGAAGATTAACATTGAAGATATGGGATCTATAAATTGATTCTTTTCAGCTATAAATGAAAACGATATCTTGAAATGCTGCAATCTCCTTTGACCCCTGCCTTAGCAAATTGGTCTTCCCGCTTGTAAGACATCTCTTTGATGGCATCCGTTGCTATAGTTACTATCACGTGGGGGGTAGGTAATACGTCACATTCGTCCGTTGGACGTTGATTGGCGACGACAGTTTGGAAGTGGTGCGTTTTAACGTAAGTTTTTATAAATTGTTTTGTGTTAATCTCAAAGGAAAAATACGAAAGAACATCTTTGGAAATCTCGTTTTGTTTTTTGTTTCTATTTTTTTTTTTTTATTTATATATCTATATATATAGATTTTCTGTATAACAAGTCAACATCTATGTTAACAAGGGAACGGAGGAGAAAGAAGAGGAGGAAGGGCCGAAAATGTACGATAAACGGCGTGTTTAAGGGCACAAAAATCTAAGTTTGGAAAATAATGATCATTTTGTTCTAGCCGTCGGGAATTTCAAAAATGTAAAAATGACGAATAGTCTTAGCGAAGCGAATTACTCCTTTATTTTTTAATTCGTTTCGGTATGACTGTTTGTACATAAATGTACTGATATAATTTATCGACAAAGAATATCACCTATTTTTCCTCGTTTAGACGTCATATTGTTGGAATTCGTTAAACGTGACAACCGAAGTCATGGCTTTCGTGTGGCCCTGGCCCCAGGGTATGCGATGCCCTATAATCAACATAATAATAGTCTTGTTACCAGGATTTCTTTTTTTCGGTGTTACGAGAAGGCGGTACTAGATTTGGGGTGAAATGTCATAACGTAGTTACCGAAAGAAAACCTTTAGTTTGATTTTTCGTTAGAAACTTTTCGACAACATTCCGTTTTATATAGATAACTCGGTTATTCACTTTATACGAATTGTCTAGTTACATTAACAGATAGTGCTAACAAAATGTCGTAAGAATGGCGTATGTTCTCTACGATCTAGACCTTTTTAAAACACGCAGAAAAGTCTGGAACTATCTTATGAGAAATTGTTTAATTAAAGTAACTAATATATTTAAGAAATGTAACATATTATTCACAGTGATTCATGATCCACAGGTTGAGAAAGGTTTCAGAAGTCATACTAAGAAGTTTTCAAGTCGCATTTTCTTAAGCTGATTTATTTATTTTGAGTTCTGTTAGAGAAAGATATCTCGTGTAAATTAAACGTACGATTTGTCTGTTTACTAACTTGCGATTCATGGGTTAAGAAAAACTGTTAGATCACACTTAAGAAGACTGAAGAAAAAAAAAGTTTTCATTAACCTGGTGTATGAAAGTGCGGAGGTGTTCTCGATAAATTCTACGATTATTGGTTTTTTAAAAAGGCGATTTAATTTTAACGTGAAAGCAGTTTCCTCTTCTATCTATATAACATGGAGATGATGTTTGCTAATGCAGTAGAATTTCTTTTAATATACCAATACTTCGTATATAGGCCTACAACATCAACGTTGGAAGTCGCTTGTTGGGAATGTGTGAGACTTTATCAAGCTATTGATTGGACACAGTTACTAATTAAAGGCAAACAAAATAAAACGTTCCGAGAAAATTACTTCTCGATTGCTCGGATTCTCATTTGCTTGCTTGCTTGCTTTTTTAATTTCATGCAAAAAGAAATTGCTTGCATAGCGTATTGCATAAACCTCGTAGCATTAAAAGTAGAAAGTTATGTCGAAGTGTATTTTGCAAGCGTTTACATTTCTAATAATTTAATTACGCATTTGACGAAGAAGAAACAAGAATATCTGTTCAGGAAACATGTTAATACACTGTTCTTAGTATAATTTTATGGGTGAATTGAACTGATTTTTTTGAATCGCAGAGCGTATAGAACGTTCCATTCCACCACTCTCGCTCTTCTAACCTTCAATTATGTGAGACAATGGTAAAGTTCGTTGTTTGGAGCCGTCCAGGGAAATTTTTCATGTTTTTGCTAATTATACAATACTGCATTATCCCATACTTTTCTACAGGATAGGCGAATTTAATTGGCCAGATACCCCAACTACTGTCAACAACTGGAGGGCAAAAGAACGAAAGCCAGGTGAGGAAAACTCGTATCCCCGAGAGTCTTTCCTAAACATGGAGATAATTCAACAAATGTTTACAGGTTATTCCGAAATAATGGAAATGGAAGAACGACTTGTTCTCGAATTTTTTGGCTAATAAGTCGCTTTTCTTATCCGTTCTTCTTTTTTTTTCGGTTAATCGCCGAGTGTTATTACAAAACGCAAAATTGATTTCTTTATTAGCGTTTAAGAAACTTTGATCGATACGGCGAAAGAAATTAAAGAAAAAAAGAAAAAAAAAATTCGTGTTAAATCTTCCAGGAGTGCAAATAAACCAGAAACAATTCTCCTCCGATAATTAAATACTGGTTTACGTGCAAGATTTACGAGAAGGAAAATTAAACGGCATTAAATAAATAAAATTAAAAAAAAGGAAGTTAGGAAATAATATAATAAACACTCGTTAATCAGTTGTGGACCAAGAAAATTTCAATATAGACCAGTGGAAGAGGGAGAGAGAAGAACGTAATATATGTAATATTGCTCGGCATATAAATCTTGTCTTGATGTCGCATCTTATCGAATGAAGCGTTTAAACTTAATTAAAATAAATCAAATTAATTCTGGAACGTAATGTTAATGAAGGAGAAATGGCGTGTGTTTAAAAAAAAAAAAAGTGTGTGTGACCGTTTCTATTTTCCTACTTCTAATGCCAGTTTATTAAAAAAAATAAGTCTGGACACTAATTGAAGAACCAGGACTAGGTTACAACGGGAGCTGAGCTGTAAATTTACTAAATATGCATATTTCAATTACAAAATGAGCGGAAAACTAGGCATTTCTTCTTCCCCTCGCTCATTTCTTCTACAAATAAATCAGAATTTTGAATATTTTGAAGATTATTACTACTATAATTACTCTTAGATTATTAATAAATACTGATATAGACTGGAAGGCGGTATAATATTACTGCCAAGATTCGTTATAGTTTTCATCCGAGCAATATCTCGAGAACCGATTTGTATGGACTTATTCCTTTAACTCTTGTTATTTTATTATAGAATTTTGTAATTTATATGCGGACTTGTGATTTTGTTTTGTTCTCCACTATTAATTTGAAGTTTAAAATGATTAATATGCGTGTTAAATTACTGCATCGAAAACGAATCGTACAGTTTTCCCTGTTTTATTTTTCAAGGTATGTTTGTTTACAGGAAGTCAAGTCCGTTTTCCTGTTCTAGACAGATTTCGATTATAAAGCGTGTATAAAAATCGGGGATGTTGTAATCGAGTATATATATAATCGATTAAATTGTTTTTTAAATATTTTCGAGATTTTACGACGCGAAAATCGGCCGATTACGTCCAAAAATCGAGGTAATGCGTTCGTAACAATTTTTCGTTCTTCGAACTCAAGTTTTTCTGCGGACTATAGATATCGAGGTCAAATGCCACGTATATATTGCTTCCGTCGATTCGCATCTTTTTTTTTTTTTTCTTTTTTTTTTTAAATTATCTCGTCCGGTCGTGATTTACGAATTTTGTAGTCTCTTCTCCCAACATGTCTAACAGGAAACGAAAATAATTTATTGCCAATGATGGATGCCTCACCATTTTACTTCCAAGCTCGCCTAAATTGCCCTTCTTGCTGTCCCCGAGTGTTGAAATAAATCAACTCCGATATTAATAACGGGTAACAAGTGTTGAGTCGTCAGCTGGGATCAATAGGGTTGCGTACAGCTTATCGGTCGTTCGTGTGCCGCCTGCTGTTGGCTGAAATTGTAAATAGCCGTGACGTTGAATCACGTGACACGTCAGAAAAATTGACACTTTTTGCGGTCCACACCGGAGATTAATACCGCACACACGCGCGCACACATACGTGTATGTATGTATATATACATACATACACGTATGTTTGTATATATGTATATATAACGCCGCGCCATATTTGAAATTATGCAAAGCGTCCCGTAGCGGGATGGTCACACAGTGTGAGCAATATCTATCCCGCTCTTGCACTATTAATAAGCATTTTTAATATCCTCACGACACTTCACAAAAGGGACATCTGTCGCCCTGACACTACAGATAGTAATAGTCCCGTAATGAACAGTTGTCACTCCACTAAACACCTGTCTTCTGTATGACGTCACAACGCTTCTAGCATCACTCCACGTCGAAAATATTTTTCTCGCGCTATTTATAAATTCTCACTAAGATATGTCAAAAAAAAAAACGTAGTAAAATAAGAGAACTCTCTGGTTAACAATATGAATCTATATCTGTATATAATATATATATACTGTATACGTATTTATCGAAAGAGGGGGGAGAAACGTTTCGTGCCTATTCCAGATGAAAAGAAAAAAGACTTTCCAATCACCCTCGCTAACATAATCATTTCTTCCCTTCTTGTCTTTAAAGCCTTACACCCCTCTTCGTATCCACGCAACCGAAATGGACGCTTCCCACTGTAATCGGTTTGCCGAGTTTTTAGTTTCAAGAAAAGAAGCAAAGAGAGGGAAATAGAAATGACTAAATCGTTGCAACGGCCCTGGCTCAAGTATTATGCTTCTAGTACCAGAACGAAAACTAGGCATAATTCATAAAAAATCAAACTATCCATAAAAAGAAAAAAAAAAAAACAGAAAGCAATCCCACGTTATCGTTATTATTATACTACTAGACATTGCACACAATTACAGTGCGCTTTTTTTTTTATTCCGGGTTCTAGTCGGGTTTTAATTAATGCACGCTGCGCAACAATAATCTGCTGGCATCGTAGATCTCATAATCGATTTTGATTAAATTCCGATCTTGTCCATCAATTACTTTCGACACGCAGCTGTTAAAATGGTCGTTTAAAAGCGAACGCAGTAGGAATTGTTTGCGCGTTATTTGTAATTTTAAAATGTGTTACGTACGCGTTTTCGGTCCCGTTTAGTCGCGTTATTAAAGAATTTTTTAACGCCCTGCGAAAGGAAGAATAATATTAAAGGAGAGAGAGAGAGAAGACGTCGTTGAAAGAAAAATGTAATACTACAATGGATCGAACATCAACAGGGAATCGATGTGTACGTAAATAGCGTTTTATGTAGAGATTTATTTGTTAATCCAATATGTTTACAGTTTCTAAATGGGTTATTTTATAAAAGGTTGTGAAAATATTAAAGTCAAAAAGCAATTTTCTCGTTCGGCATCCGTATAGTTACATTATTATCTGGATGAAAACCAAACTAAATCAGTCCGGGAATAACAATAATCAATTTTCGTCATTCTATTCTGCGTTAATTATTATTTTTACAGTGTCTCTCACAGGAATTTTTTTTTTTTTTATCTCTCCCAAATTTTATTTCTTCACTAACTGCAGGCTTACATCCCTTTTGCACCGATGACTATCTACCAGACATTAAAGTATCCGCTGGGATCTTCTAATTTTAACCTTGTTCATCACTCTCTCTCTCTCTTCGATGAAATCAAGAGCGAATCTTCTAAATTTATCTTGTAAACCCGGATAAATCTCTATTTTCCTAATTTTTGTAAGGCTACTTGTTTGCGTAATTAGGAGAGAGCAAACTGGGCCAGCTTAACTTAGTCAGGCCCCGCGATTAAAAGGACGTCGTTCTACACAATTTACATACATAAAAGTCGTGGGGCAAAGATCGTTTAAAACTCGATCACGTAGGTGGAAAATTCTATATCTGTCTAGGGGGTTTTTTTTTCGTTACGCTTTAACTATTTAATCTTAAGTAGTCATCACGTGTTGTATTTTAATTTTCGACTTAAAATGCTCTAATTAATTAATTAATTCTTTTGTATCGGTTACGTTAATCGGCATCATTATTTTCGAACGGTATATCTATGCATTTTAATAATTCCATTTTTTAAAAATTTGCATATCAGTCTTATAATTACAGCCTTCCTTAGTTTAAAACCAAGATATACTGTATATGCAGTACTTTTTTTTTATCGAATTAATTGTTGTTCTAGCATTTAGATCTCCTAATTAAAAGTTTCTGTTGATTATTAATTGATGTTTTTCCTCCTGTTAACGAGCAAAACTGCTAAAATTAACTTTATCGTGAAGGTTACTTTCCAGTAAGTCTCCGTTTTTGTGTTCGAATCTATAATAATTTCTATCGACAACGATAAGATTGTCTATCGCTTTCGAACAACATATCGATGATTAATCACTTAAAACTGATTACCGTTCATTCTTTTAAAGTATTATACGTTTCAGTTTTAATAAATTTTTCGATTTATAAAAAAAATATATATATACGTATATCCATTGGAATGTATTTTCCGTCTTTTCTAAACTATCGGACGTTGATCTCTAACATTTTAAATTCTAGAATAGGAAGAAAAAAATTATCAGCTCGAAGAGTTTTATACTGTCACATCGATCTGAAAAAATCCGCAATTGTCAATATAGACGACTGATTTGAAGCTTTCACTCATTGTAGTCCTATCGGATAGTACTCAATAAAATCCATGGCATCATATTTGGCTGGCACTTTTTTTTTATGAGAAAGAAAAACTTAAATGGCTTTTAGAAATGTTCTAAGAGCAAAGTTCCTGCCCCTTTCAATGGAAGGTAAAAATTAACAGATTTGCTCCTTTGTTGAAATGATAAATAATCAAATCGCCAGCATTTTTCAGACATCAAATAATAAGGTATAAAGTAGCAATCTATAGAATATATCCATGACTTTCGTTTGTTAAAACTTAATTTATATAAATTTTGAGAAGTGTTGCTTACGAATTTACGAATTTTTTTTATCCTTTTAAGAGTTTCTAAGATTATTATTATTATTATTATTAAACTAGGCTCATGTTTCAAACAGTTGAAGCATTATTGTCCATCTGCCTTGTAAGTTGTAGTTCGAGTGCGAATAAAACCAGGAAAGCTAATTTAATGACTTAATGTGCATGAATGCAATTTGTAATTCAAGTTTTGCTAGGATCAGAAATGAGATTTAAGTTGCGTAGCGCTGCGGGAACGTATTTTTAAGTTAAAATTGGAAAGCGAAAGTCGGATAAAAGAATTAAATTTAACGTTCGATATTGAACCGCAGAAAGCAATCTCGCTAAGATAATTTCCGTAACGCATCCGGTGAAATTCCGCACTTGTCTTTAAGTAGCACTTTAAGGATCTGAGAAAGTTTTAAAACGTCCTTTTAAAGGTGAATTAAGTGTACTTATATCTGGCCAAACTTTATTTTTCAGATGCATTAATTGTCCATCGAGAGAACATCATGGAGCATCGATTAACCATCACGACGTTCTGTGTCGAGATTGATGCCGTTTTCTAATTTATCTGGAAGTAACGTCGAATCATGAATCCTCCAGGTCAACCTCCTACGAGCCACGGTGAAATGATGAGCATGATGGGGCATCATGCCACTATGGGAATGAGTCCTCTTCAACCTCATCAGCAACAGACCCATCATCATCAGTCTCCTCATATGGCAAATGCTGGTATTCGTTGTTGTGCTGGCTGCGGAGTGAAAATATTAGATCGTTTTTTGCTTCACGCTTTGGACCGTTATTGGCACAATGGTTGTCTCAAGTGTTCTTGCTGTCAAGCGACGCTGGCAGATATAGGAAGTTCGTGTTTTACAAAAGCAGGAATGATACTGTGCAAAACAGATTATATCAGGTATTTCATATTTGTTTGTTTTTCTAATTCTCACTCTTTCTCAACAAGTGATTGATACTCATCACACATTATACTCTACATAAAATCGGTAAAGAAACTATACTTACGCATTCTTAAACATACTCAGAACATTGAAAAGGAGTCTTATTCAAGAAGCTTTCTTTTTACTTTTCTATCTGCTTTTTTTTATTTATATGCAGCTAAACTGAAGGTTTATCGATTTAGTAAATGCTCTTAATTAAGGTTACGTATTAATCATCATTACAGTTTACGCACCGCTACATCACGAATCATTATGACAAGAAAGAATATTCTGTTAAAAATGCATTTTGCCGAACGAAACATCGTATTTCTAATTTGCACAAATCTTAATCGAAATATTTCCGAAACGAAAAATAGATCAGAAATTCTCCATTTAAACATATAATTATTTAAATATTTTTAGTAATTTATAGTTTCGTATCTTACTTCGAAATCTTCCACACATATTATTTCATTTAAATCCCCGTTTTATAATTACAGGATGCGATGATAAAACTAATTAGCAAAAAAGATTCTCTCAATTTAGAAACTGTTTTTGAATTAATTATTATTTTGAATAAATCCGGGAAACGAAATTTTGTCGAAACTCCTTTGAACCTAAAAGACGAAACCTGTCACGGAAAAAAAAAAAAATTCGCCAATTTAAAATTCGTTCAAATTTTTTTTTTTTTTTTATATTCAAGGAAAGATCAGAACCATTTATAAATTTTCTACCCCCTTACTAGATATGGCGAATATTGTAAAATTAAATATATTGGTATTTTTATTTTATGTATTTTCTTCTCATTTGAAATTCATATTACCATATCGATCGTTGAATTTCTTCGGATTGCTTATTTCCTTTAATAAATCTTTAAAATTGCAAAAATGTCAACATAGTCTGCTTAGGAATAGAAATTTCTTTAAATGCTCCGTAGATATCATTTGTTACCTTTTAATATTGTATAAAGAAGGAATGTCTTTTTTTTTCCCCTTTCCTCTTCCGTCCTTTTTTCATCCCTACTTACTTTAATTTTTAAAGCAGTAAGGCAGGTAAGAAATTTAGATGTTATCCTTCCGTCTTTTATTTAAAAGAATGCAAATTTAGGACAGGAATATTTCCTGTAAGCTTCAAAAATTAGTAAGACGCATACACACAAGAAAAAAAAAAATTCCTAGAAAATCAAGTAGACGTCTGTCGCAATTATTAACAATGGCAAATGGACGTTTTATTTTCTACCCAATTTTTAGTCGTTTTGTCTTTTTTTGCCTTGACCAAATTTCATCTCATTACCGACAAGATGTCCTTAACAATCCTGAGAGTTACGTTAATTCTTAAAACTAAATTTTGTTTAATCCCTTTTGTATTTTTTCTGAAAAACCGTATAGGGGCAAGATAAATATCCCGAAAAAAATTATCCAGATATAACTCCCTAAAATCTTCCATTTTTTTTTAGAAATAGAAGATTCAAAATTAGAATATTTTAAACTCAACACTTTCTAGTTTGAATCGTTTTTAATATAAAATTATTCAATGTTCGATTAATTATCCTTAAATGCCATCATTGAAAGAAAAATGTGTAGGTAACATTTAGCGCGAACCTGTCTCTGCGAAAATCTATCATTTAAGTTAATTTTTAAATATTAGAATACTGTATAAATAAAACAATGATTACATTATCTTAATTCACTGTTAGGAATTAAATTCATTTAATCGTTAAATTCGGTACTCTCCCTTACCTTAAGCTTATACAGATAAACTACATCCTTTGTAAAGTGATAGATTAAACTCGAGTATTACATTCTAAAATTATGTACTTATCAATAATAATCTACATAAAAAGTTTAACTAGGATTATGTACTTCTTGAACATTAGTTAAATTATGTACTTTTTTCAAAAATCAGTCAAAATAACTAGGATATAAGTAGTTTTCAACGTTAGTTAAAATAACTGAAGATCTGTGTAGTTTCTAAATATAATATTAGTTAAAACATGTAGGATATGTGTAATTTTCAAGCATTAATTAAAAAAACTAGAATTATGTAATTTTCAAAAAGTATTCGAACTAACTCGGGCTACTTTAGATTACGATATGCGATAGACATGATAGATTGTTTAATGCCTAAGCACAGCATAACTCCGAATTATCTCCACAAGATCATTTTAAAAAAATGATCAAAGGCAGTTTGATAAAAATCGATGAAAGGAATGGGGCTAATTTTTTGATTATCTCTCATGGCGCCATCTATTATTAATTCTTCAAACCGATGCCGACGTTTTATTATTATTATGCTAGCACACCTAGCATTAAATTCCAGTGCATACTATACCTGTTTACTCGAAACTTTAAAGCGGAAACGTTTCTTAAACCGGATCGGAGGAGGTCACCTGTATCCTGTTGAAGCAGGAGATTAATATCAGACTAATTATATATCACTTGATACATAAGGAAACTTTTAGGTAACCTATTTGAATATTATAATTTTCCGAAATATATATATATATATAATTTTTTTTTCTTCTTTTTACGGGGTCTGTAACAGTTAGCATAATAATAATTTATTTTTTGTTACTTTTCTCATTTGGAAACTTTAAATACTTTAGAAACTACTCCCCTTTAAATAATAAAACATATTTTCGTTAATTCGTTGTCCGACGACAAAACTGAGAGTAGAAGGTAGATTAATTTAATTATCATGCAAATTAATGTAATTACATCTGAGTTAATTACATTTAATTATTCAAAAGATGCAATTATCCTAATGTGTGCAAATCTAGTCTTGATTAAATCTCTTGTCGAATCGACCCCATTGTGCACAGTTGGTATAATCGACCCAATACTTCTTTATACAAAATTTATATCAATTTATATATGTATATTTTTAATCTTTTCCATCTTGTGATAAAAGTCCTCAGTTTAACGCTTTTCTTTCGTCTTTCGACATAATTTATCTTTAAATAATAATAATAAAGATTTTTCGTTAATAAACTGAATTGGATGGAGACTCTCTCTCTCTCTCTTTTTATATATATATATATATATATATATATACTTACTTTGTTTTAAAATTTGAATATTCCATTTATGCGTTATAAATTTTATTTTAAAATAATCAAATCAAAGATTGGATTTTTTTTTTTAAAGTTTGCAATAAAGAAAAAAAAAGAGAAGGGAATAAAGAAAAGCGGGGGAGTCGGTAATGGTAAGGCAATGTGAAGAAACAGCAAACGAATTTTGTGCATTAGGTGTGATAGTGAGATGCACTTTGCTGTGATTAGGCATGTGCATTAACCTGATTGGTTCCAAGATGAACATTTAATTATGCATAGAGCGTCAAATTACCGAGGCCTGGTTGATTCATTTCGTGGCGTCTCTTTCTCCCCTTCTTTTTTTCCCTCTTCTTTTGTTTCCCCCTATCAGGCTGTCCAATTTGAGTGATGGGATATGGGAAGACTTAGTAAATAAATTATATCTGAAAGCGATGCAATGAATATATTTTTTTTTTTCTTTTGTCATTTTTTTTTCCTCTTTCCAGTTACGAAATGGTTGCGGTTCTGCCTTTAGTTTCTCCAACTTCAGCTTGAGGTATAACTGTAGTAATTTTTGATGTACGACGTACCATTTTTCTGTTTATCTAATTATATTTTACATTATTTTGTTTTACTTTTTTTCCGTATGCGGGGAGATAATTATAAAGTTTAAAATGGCATTATGCATTAAAGAGAGAGCGAGAGATTTGAAAAAATTAATAATTCCGTTTTCGGGAATCCATTTTGTTTTTCTTTGATGATTCACCTGCTCACCTTGACCTTCTTGCATCACGTGATCTGGTGGCTGCTGAAGAGCTACTGTCATCCGACAAGTGACATTTCAGCTTCTCCTGTTCTTTCGCTTTGTTTTTTTTTTAACTGTGCGATGGAAGAAATCCAACTGAACGCATTCGGCTCGGCTGTATTATTCTATAGAAAGAATTTTACTCATTATTAAAATAAAAATCCTCTGCAAATCAGTATTAAACATCATTTTACAGAGTAAAAACTATTCTTCTGCGAGAATTAAGTGTTAAATACAATTCATAGATTAACATTGCTGGAGAGGCGTAAAAATTATGCAAATCCCATATTATATTTTTTTTATCTCTGATGCATAAACTGAATACATAATTTCTATAAAGATTTTAAGTTTGATACGCTAATTTTAAAGCAGATATTTTACAGACCCTTGGGTAATAAGATTATTATTTTTTTACATAATTTCATCAAATAAGACGTGGCACATTGCATTTACAACCGTAACCTGGGGAAACGATTGCAAATTGATTACGATCACAAATTAGTTTGTGTTAGCCGTGTTTGTCTTGTCTTCTTTTTTTTTCTAAACTCGGAACTGGACTGGGTGTATAGTAGATAGCATCGCCTAACCTCATTCTGGATGTGATGCTTTCCCAACAACACGCAACTTACCGCACTAAAAACGTTTGTGACTACGTAATCTAATTTCGTTTCTCAATCTGCACGCGAAAACACTAGTCTAATACTTAATAATGGAAAAAAAACACCTTGGAATCAATCAAGTATTAATTTTTTTTAACCTAACGCATATGTATAAATGAAATATTGTAATATATTTTTCCTCTACAAACTCGACGATTGATTATACTCTGTATACGAATGCACGGAATGTAATTGTTTTTCTTTTAATTGTTGCAGTTCTGAGATGCACAGTGGAGATATAAAACTCCTGTAGGCATTCATAAAAACGTGTGGCGAAGTTCGTTATCAAAAATTGGCGAAATAGGAAAGTTGACGAATAAGGGAATATGTGTAAGTGTGGGTGGCTCACTCGGAACTTTCTGTACGGACTATGTTGTAGTGTATCGACACACCAATAAAAAGGAGAGAAAATTGTCTAGCACAGTCTCCCCTTTCCCACGGTCAGTCGGCTAGTTGTCATGGTAACGAAGTGCCAAACACAGTCGCTTGGATCACGTGGTTACAAAGAAAAAAGATTCATCCTTTGAGACTACTTAATATGTGGTGATTGTGTGTAAGCTATCGCCGAACATACACAAACGTATTATTTAATGTATAAGCGCATATATTAATTCAAACTCTGTAAATAGATCGCTACCGGTTTCTTAAATATTAGAAAAGAGAACAAATTAAGTAAATTTTTCATGGAAATATTTTATCCCGCCGCATTGTTTTAAAAACATCATCATGAAAAGTGACGCTATTCCTCATTATTTATTTTAACTCTGTGCTGTGTATATACATCAAACGTAACTTCTTTACAATAAATGAATGCAATCTGTTCCAGACATTCCACGCTTTTAAACATTCGGAACATTACGAAAATTCGTCCACAAGCTTTCGGTGTAGAAAGAGGCAGATTATAAAAGATCCAAAACTGCAACCGCAAAGTGGTCATTTCGACTGCACTTAAAACATCATCCGAGTCGAAGAAATTATCATCGCATTTTTATTCTTACACTTTACAGCATTCTTGGAAGAAATAAGATTCATCTTCATTTCTGAATATGCGTTCTCCTTTCGTAGAGGGAATATATATATATAAAGCTGCTATAATTACAAAAGTTAAGACAAAAATAAAATTTAAGTGCTAGGTTGCAACAGCAAAAAAAGAGTCAGCCTTACTAACGTTGAATTAATGATAGACATCGGAAGATGTTTCAACCTATAAAATTTTGATGCAAGTTTGGTTTTCAGCATCAGGCACTTACGACTTAAAAAACCGCAAAAGAGCGAGAAGAATGTTAAAAGTGAAATCTCAAATATGCAATTAGAAAAGAAACTCGATTTTGCATTTAAAAAGAAGAGGGAAAAAAATAAAAAAATGCGTGTTTTGCACGGAATTAGTCGTAAGGAAAAAATGTTTTCGGAAAGTGCGAATTTTTGTTCCTGGTAAGATATCATAATTGGAAATCTATTCAATCATCGAACGAAAAGTAAAGGTGAGGTGAATAACCGACACGCATGTAATAGCGCAAGTCTCTTTGGGTGTGTCAAATCAACTCACCATCAACGACAAAAACCATCGTTGTAATTTGGATAAAATGACTTTGCAGTGATTACAGCCATTGTATAGCTGACATGAATAATTTAGGAGCGTCCCAGTAGGGCGTCTACCGGAACGTTAGCCTGAAGCACGTGCGCCGTGATCATCCCGTCTTCCGATTGGTTACAGTTCCGATGACGACATCCACTGTCCTATATCGGTGATTTAAATGGATGCATTTCGTTATTGGAAGTTTTTAAACAGACGCCGAAAACATTTATAAATTCTTGTTTTATAATTGGAGATTAGCATCGGTAATGATACCACCCGGAGAAACGACACGTTTTGTTAATAAATGCTGCATATCCTGTTATAGGATGCCTGAAGGTTTTTATTTCTTTTTTTAATTTCAGAAAATCGTAGCGAATAGAAATATTTTAATATTAAAAAAGTCGGTTTTAATATATATAGATATATATATATATATTTTGGGCACTCGATGCTGTATACAGTCCAGATAGCAAAAAGAATTTGACAAGCAGACAACAATAAACGTTTGGACAGGCCAATATCCGGACTTGGGAAAGGATGGGGGTACGAAAAGGGCAAAAAATGTCAGCCATATTGGGAGCCGCCAGTCTCCGTGCAAGGCTTATTGTTTGGTGGTCAGTCAATAAAGTATCCCTGGTCCAGCGACAGATTGAAGGATATATTGCTCGTGTAATATCCAAAGCAGCTTGATCGCGGCTAAGTCGAGAGGGCAACTGATATTGAGGAAGGGGACAACTTCAATATCGATAGAGGCAACATTGGATTAACGGTCTCCCGGTAGAGCTGTAATAACGCTAGGGACAACAGCTGTACGGATCTATCACAGGCAATACATCACGTGTCACTTTCCCTGTCACCTACTTCTCTTAAAGATGTTTCTTTCTATCTTTTTAAATGATTTCTGATCACTTTACAGTGGTAGATATTGGATATCGAGTGTTACGTCCTCCCGATTTTTTAAACGCTCCACTTGCCTTATTAACCTCTTCCCCTTTCGTCATTTATATCATTAGCTTTTTTGCTCGGAATCAGTTTCAAATTCGGTTATATCTTGTTAAATACGTTACGAGTAACTCGTGGTTTTAGAATTTTTTATGCACCAAGCAGAAATTTGACTTTATACAAAAAAATCTAACTTTCATTAAATCTATCGTCAGCATATTAAAATTGACGACGACAATAAGTCAATTAATGTTAGTAACAAACATTTTGTTTTATCGAGGGGGGTCGGAAAGAGAAAAAAATGTCGTTTGGGGTCCTGCTCCAATGCCGTTTATGTAACTTTAATTCTATCAGGTGAAGTGGTACTGCCATCAAGTGATCGTTTGTTTGTTTTTAATCAAGAAGAAAGCCTTCGTTTTGATCAAAAGGAAAGTGGTAATTCGATTTTGTTTGAAGTTTTCTCTTCCATTTTATCATCGGCGGACTGATTGTTGTGTACACCTGATTCGGTTTCGTTTCAAAACTTAAAAAATTATCATTGTCCCAATAGTAATAAGCGATCTGAATTTTGTTAATGAATTATAGAGACGTTTTTAATTTTCTCTTATCAGTTTTTGCGCTGACGTGGCAGATGCAGTTAAATGTTATCGATTGTAAAACTGTTGGTTGACTTAATTAGTTGTTTAGTTACGTTGTTGCGGTTATTAGTCCATTAATTGATTAATATTGGATATCTACGATTGGCGTGATTCAATGAGTAGATGTATCATTTTATAATGTAAGTTTAAAATAAGCTTCGGTTTGGTTTAAACCGTGTAAATGTCATTTACATGGTTAAACCGAAACAAAGATTTAAACTAACTTATGTAAATGATATTTGGTTTAAACTGAATGTAACCGAATTGATTACCTAATCCTGAATTTTCAGTTCGTTTTCGGATAATCGGTCGTTCCGGTACAATTAAAAATAAGAAGCAAAACTGTTTTCCATGATTAAAAAAATGGTAATTCATGGTTGATTTCGTCAATCCCCAAGCCTGTTCTAAAATTTAACTACCAAATTTTCTTTATATAAAAACACGACTTAGGTATACCCTTAATAGGGCACAGTGTTGTTCAATCTCAAATCGAAAACCATTTTGGTCGCTTCAGCAAATTCGGTCTGTACTTTCTTCCACTATAACCGAAATGCCACAATAGGGAATGGAATGAAGAAGGAAAAGAAGAAGGGGGAAAAAAAAGAAAAAAAAAGATTTTGGTTTAAAGATTGCTAGCGTATCCAACCACCATATACAATCTTTCTCCGTACTGGAAGAAATAATGGGGAGAATTCTGATAATTGAATGAGAACGCAGACCGATCCGAGGTGATCGATTGTCTACTCCAGGCCTGCGGACAGAAGCGGGAGAAGAAAAAGTGGTTTTGTTCCTCGCTCAGCCAGTTCGTATTGTAAATTGCGAGTCTTTGGATGATTAGGCAAATCACAAACGCTACGATGCATACCAACGACTACATTAACGTCCGTTCTATAGCAAATGGGTGCTACAATCGTGTACCTGTTTTAACAGGGAACACCTTTTGTATGTATGTTGACAGATGTATGCAAAGTTGGCGCAGTAATGAAGGTTTGCTTCACGAGGGGTTACATTACCCCCTAAATCGCTATGGGAGGAACACATATCGCCAGCAGTAATTAGTCGAAGCGGCGTTGCAGTCCTAATTAGACGTATGACATCATTAAAAGATCATTACAATCACACAGCTGGTGCTAGATCGCACGTGCGCAGACTCGTTCCGCCGCATGTTTCTCTCTCTACCTGTTGGTTCAAGGATACTGCCAAAAAAAAAGAAAAAAAAAAGATTTCGGATATTAAGTTCATTGTACCCCGATTTTGTTTAGATAACTTAATAAAACTATCGATTTCTACCCGATCGGGCGCGTCGATATGTTTTTAATTAAAAATATCCCGGGGTCACGTCGACCCGAGGCTACTGGTTAGGATACATTAGAATGTTTGGTAGAGTAGAGTAGGAGGGTTTATTGCCGAGCTGGGTGGGAGGAGGAGGTAATGGTGTCATAGATGGGTTTCTTAGAAGGCGCGATCGAATCTGCCCTAAATATATTAAAAGGAAATCGGGGTTCACCATTAATTACCAATAACCTTGTCATTTAATATCTAATCTTTTCTTTAGTTTGGTATTAGATAACATACGCCGCTGAAAGGACGTCATCAAATGATTTATATCGGGGGTTCAATAGCCAGGACCTCCGATAATCGCACCGTCTAGTGGCGAGAAACCGAAACAGCTCTTTTCAATTACTCTTTTTCCCTAGTCTTTTTCTTTTTTTTTCTTCTTCTTCTTTCTTCCCCCTTCTCTCTGCCATCTTCTTCCTTCTCCCGGTTGCGCTAGAAATTCTCATTTGTTAGTACGCATGGTTAAGCGGTGAACCCAGCAAGTAGACTAACGCCGTGAATTACGGCTAACTCGGCCCGTTTTTAATTAACGCATTACATTACACATTTTATTAGAGTCGACTCTCCGATGCGGCAAATAGGGAATTCATTAGGATGGCAGCACTGCAATTGAAACACACTTTTTCTTCGTAATTAATTTTTCGAAATTTTAAGTGGTTTTTACCCCGCGATTAATTGCAACCGTTTCGAATTAAAGGCCGGGGGAAAGGTAAGGAGGAATAAAAAAAAAAAAAAAAACACGAGTTTATTTTTCGCTTTCGATTCACTCTATAGGTATATGTATACACTGCATATGTCTTGTGTATATTATTTACTGCCATCTGTTGGGTAGAACGGAAGACGTGCAGTTAATAAATTTGGATCGCGGGGAGCGTTTTAAAAGTTGGCTGTAAAGAAAAACTGACGAGAGTAGGAGTCGGATCTTTGTTTTAAGAATGATCCAATCGGGTTAAAGAAGTGCATATTCTCTAGAGATATCTGTTACAGAAGTCAGATTTCGTACCTAACAAACTGAAAATTCGAATGACTTCGCATCCCTTAACGGAAGTACCGGCTGCTAACACCATTCTAATGGGGAGAACCTTACACCGGTTTCGCACTTGTTACCGCTGTAACGCGGAGAGAAGGTGGTGATGGAAAAAGAAAGATACAGAAGGGGTGTGTATAAAAATAAAAAAAAATAAAATAAAACAAGCGAGGAATTTAAACGCAAAATGTCAAAAATCCCCTAAGCCAAAATTCGCTGCGACACATCCGAAGAAGCGGAAGAAGCGAGAGAGGGAAAAAAGCGCAGTTCCATTTTTTTTACATTTACCCCTTTTTTTTTCATCCATTCCAACCCCTTTCAGTTGGGTATTTCACGTGAAATTGGATCTTACTTTTAGCTGAGAAGGATCGGCGTGGGATCCTGCACACCTGCGCCACCAAGCGCCTGCGAGAGGAAAATTGGTAATGAGATTTTATGGGTTTGCTAAACGACGCCTTTCTACATGTAGTCTGTCATGGTGAAACTGTTCTCTTTCCGACTGATGGAAAAGTGTTGTATGCATGAACAGAGGATAATAGTGAATAATGGCGGACGTTGTATGTACCTTCCTAACAAGCAACAAAGCTTTATCAAACCTTCTGGTTGTCGTGCATTTATTCACCGGTCCATAAACACAGACGGGAATATAGACGCTACAGTTACCATAGCAACGATATCGAGGGGTTACTGATCAATATCAACAGCTCTTTTGTGCCGTCCCATCCCCTTCGTATTCGATAGTCATTCTCCATAAGACCGTTATCATAGGATTAAGGTCTTTTTTTTCTGTTTTTTTTTTTTTGATATCTTACTATATATCTCGGGAAGATGTTTCGAACGGGACAGATTTTGAATTCCGATGATGTCATAATGGGCAACCAATGGGAGAGTGGAACTCCGGAGACATTAATAAATATCTCTGCGCCACCTGCTAGTGATAGAAGGAATTAAAGCCAGCCCGCATTTGTTCTTAATTGATTAATATGTGATTTAATTAAATTGTTTCTGCTAGCCCAGTCGAGACCGACGGCAAGGCCCGGCTGAAATTTTTATTATGTACTGAGTGTGTGTGTGAGTGTGTGTGTATGTGTGTATATGTATGTGTGTATATATATATATATATATATGTTTATTGATTAGTTGTTTCTGGTCATCGGGACTCGGTTCCGCTTTTAACGAAATTGGAGACGGACTGACGGTGTTAAATTTACAAAAGTGCTGTAACAAAATTAGATTTTATTGCTAATACGTCCGAGTTACAAATTAGAATTAAGTTTTGTTTATCTTTTTTCGTGTACGTCTGTATTTTTTTTTTTTTCTTTTTTTACCGATTGACGTACAAACGGGCTTTTAACCAAATTGGTCTGCAATTACAATATCGGTGTCAACAAAAAGTATATAGGCTTTAAGAAGAATACAAAAATTGGAAAAATACAGCGGAAAAAAAATAAAAAGTAGAAAATGAATTTTCATAAGGCGCGGGTTTTGCGTTAGAGAGAGCGATTGGTGCGCATCGATCACGAGTACGGCTTAATTAAAAAAGGGGCAGAGCGGCGACACCTCCTAGTGTCAAAATCTTGGAAACAAGCGCGCGCAACAACAAAAATCGCAATTTTATTAGAGATTTTTCTGCAAATTTTGGCTATTCTCGATGCTAAAGAAAAGAGAAAATTACAAAGAGAGGTGGAGGAGAGAGAGAGAATTTAATAGAAGCAGGAGATTCTGCACCCTTCAAATGCCACGCCTCCCGTAGCGAAAATTGACATACATGGTTTATTAGTCGGTGTTGTACAATACAGCACCTTGCTTTCAATCATAGCAACGAAATTAAACATCGCTCCACCATTTCCTTCCCTCCCTTCCTTTCAGAGCTCCAACTCCGGACAAGCCGAAGCGGCTGCTAGACCGAATGTCATTAAATCTCCTAGCTTGTATAAGTGGCGAAATGAAAGCATTCAGCGCAACTCTCCGTCTCCTGTAACAAATTGAAAGCTAATAAAATAGAGCCTTGTAGGATTACATACAGGACGGCCACGCAGAAGTAATTAGCCTCCAAATTGCAATTTCGTGTACATAAGGAACCACCAAATATTAATTCTCTTCCTTTCCCTCGTTCGCCTGTGTAACAGATGTTGGCATGGTTTTAAATATTACCAGGCGTTATTTCTTTTCGTTCGCTCTTTATATATATATTATATATATAATTTTTTTATTTTTTTCCTCTAATTTTCTGATCGAACAGGTTAGTTTATTATCGGGACTGGTGTGTGTCTAAGACTTGAATTCCTATAGATTGTCTATCACCGGGAGGGATTATAAACGGCTTGAAGTTGATTCGGTTTTCCTCTTCCTTTTTTTCTTTTCATTTTTCCGGTTTTTTGGAGATGTTGCTTTCGAGTTTTAGCTCAGGCATCGCGTTAAACGAGGATGATTTACTTAATAGCAGAGGGAGGAAATCTCGCAATTTAATTCTAATGAAGGAATTTTCGGATTGGAAAATGGGATATAAAAAGAGAATAGGACAAAAAACAAATAGGAACAGAGTCCGTCCATTTGTTTGATTCGTCCATCTCTTCATCACCTATCTCGAAAACCGATAGAAAGGGCAAACAATAGCCAATCACCATCAAACGTTTGACCTTCTAACAAAAGAGGGAAGGAAGAAAAATTCGTATCCCTCTTTCCAATTTTGCCAATTTTTGAGTGACCCGATCTGTCGGATACTGCCGTATGAGCAGCGAGACCGATTTTCCGATGACGTCTAACCGTTTTTTTTTCTTTGCGATGCCTTAACGAATTCGGATGAATTGATTATAGTACTGTATAGTATGGGAGTTTTCGGATGATCGTTTTAACGGTGACATTTGTGAGTCTATGGTCCACCATCTTTCAGTTGTGCATCCCCCTTATACTCCTTACTGTAGCACAGTGTCAGGTAATCTAGTTGGCAGGAGTTTAGGAAATTAAATTGCCTGCCCAGTCACTTAAAGACACTGTGTGTTTGATCTTGTTCCTATAGTTCTGAGTATCCCTTGGGGAATCTTTTCTGCCATACGGGAATTCCAACGCCGGTTACTACTCTACCACCTTTCGCTGACGTTTTATTAAAACAAATTCATTTTCATTTTCCCGCCCAAGCCGACATATTCGTATTTTTCCCTCCCCTCCAGCACCACCTCTGGGGATTGTTTTGTCTTATTTGTATGCCGGCTTTGCTATTTGTATTGTTTTTTTCCTTCTGTCTTCTAAACCGAGTTACCAAGGAAATGGTAATATCGAAACGCGTTATATAAAAAAAAACTGCCCAGCGAGAAATTCGAGAATGATTATTGAAATTTTTTTTCTTCGTGCCTGTTCATGACCTTGGATAGTTGTGAACTTTTAATGGCCCGCTTTGTATTTTGCGCAATAGATGGCACCACGCACGTATCACTATGGCACCCGCGCTGCCAGATCGTGCAAACGTTCCGTACACGAGTTGCGTGGTATTTATCGCCTTTCCCAACTCCGCATCTTTTAATTAAAGTAAACTTCACCCAGGAAACGATCCACCCATCTAATAACTATAGACGTTTGCCCGGCAATATCGGCACATCACAAAGGATAATAAACTACATTAAATTAATTAATTAAACCGTTTGTGTTTTTAAACGTTTTTTTTCTTCTTGATTATAATTAATTTCTCTCGACGAATATTGTTAATAAGAAATTTTAAAAAATGCCGGTATAAATTCTAACTTCGCAAAGATTTATTTCTTAAATTAAAATCAACAAAGTTTATTCCATTCTACAATACTCATTTTCTTGCTTAATTAGCATCGTAGAAGGAAGTTGCCGAAGGTTAGGTGACAATTAGGCTAATTATTGTTGTATGTAATAAATAGAACAGACAATACGAAATTCCTCTCTTAATTACAACGTTAGTTTTTCTTTCGTTGAACCTGTATGAGCTTACAGTCAAATCTGTGTTTACTTATATAGCGTTTTGTATGCATGCAGACTACGTAATGTTTATTTACATACGTAATAGTTCATCTCGCCATTTTGTTTTTTAATGATAAACACATTCCAAAGAACAGTTTTTGATTACAGTTTTCTTAAGCCATTTCTTAAGTAGATATCTGACGTTTGTCTCCGGTCTTTAAGTTCTCGATATTGGTCACTTCTTGCAGATGAATAAGTGTTGCCATCTTTTTGATAGATATCTCGTTTAAGTACGCCAAAGCCCGAATTTTTCTTTAATTAAAAGAAGAGGATTAGACTGGAGACTTGTTTTTTAGAATCCTGCGAGTTTGTTTGTTTGAATTGACATAATTAACTAATTGACTGGATGGGAGAATAGCGTGAAGACAAGATTTAATCTTGATAATACTGTTTGGTAGTCTCTCTGGAATAAAGCTGCACGCAATTTCTCAAATCGCAATTTTGATTATGGCGACCGATTCAGTCATCGACCCATTTGGAGATGGAACCGTTTCGCTGATGTTAAAAGGTTTTTGCGTTAATAAAGCTAGAAACACTGCTTCTTGTTATCCTCTTCTTTGAGTCAATATTATGTATATATCGTTCGGAGACTGGCGATGCTCCGCTTGTTAAATTGTTAATGCTTTTAAAAGGTTTACAATGTATCCGTCCGTGTCGGGCTTGTTTAAATTTATCGAATTTCCTCCCGGCTGTTTATCATGTTTAATTAACAAAAGTCCATTTTCTTTATTAAAATATTGATCACTTAAATGTGTTTAGAAATACGCGAATAATTAAAATGAAACTTTTTAACAATGCATTCTCTTTTTTTTTTCTTTACAGGTTATTTGGCACTAGCGGATCATGCAGTGCCTGCGGACAGATGATCCCAGCCAGCGAATTTGTCATGAGAGCTCAGAACAACGTTTATCATCTGAAATGCTTCGCATGTGTCAAGTGTCACAATCAGTTGGTACCCGGTGACCGGTACAATTTGGTTAACGGCAACGTCCTCTGTGAACAGGACTGTATGAAGATGTTGAAAGGGACGGTAAGTCCTGCAGGAGTTAGGAAAAACGGCAAAATGCGACTCAACTCTGCCATCAAAGTCTGAACTGCTTCACCTCGACCTTCCTTCTCTTGGGCCTGCTATTTCCGTTTATATAATTTTTCTCCCGTAGCAATCCTCTAAAATATTATATTGGAAATAATTCAGGACTTATGACGACTGTGTATGCTATGCATGATTTGCATTGTTGAACTGATATATATATAAAAAAAAAAAACTGAACAAAAGACAATTGATAAACTCAGTAACCGCATCCGAACCATAAACGCCGATATTATTATATAAAAAAAAAAGTTGAGAGTCCACAGTCTGTCCATGTTTTTGACCTCTTATGGGATAAGGTCGTAGTTGACGAACTTCTGTTACGGACGTTCTTTGCGGTTCTCTTGTACTACCTAACAGTACTTAGGAAAAAAAAGCAATAACTGTTCCTCTCTTTACGCCCCCGGACTAGGGACAGTATCCACGAGTTTATGTTGTACTCACTTTTACGTTAAGATACTGTAAGTGATCCTCTTCTTTATGAAACGCGACAAATTTTGTGCCATCACTACAAGGGAAAAAAACACACATACACGTACACATATTGCACCGTCTTCAACTAGCCATGTACGGTGGCCATATTTTGTGGCTAGAACTGTACCTTTACAATCTTATTGGTTCTTTATGTGATTTCGCCTTCTTGTGGTCATTAGAA